>JAPMOB010248195.1:0-37104 GCA_029875015.1 Lepomis gibbosus
GTGGGGGGGTCTGGTCTCTCTTAAAAGTGTGACTCATAGAATAGGAATGACCTCCCTCCCAAATAAGAGTAAACCAGTCTCTGCCTTCCTCTCTCTCTCTCTGTGTTCCCCTCTTTCTCACACAGACTCTCTCTCAAGCTTTAATTAGTTCTTTATTTCTTTCACATGGACTAAAAGAGTATTACAGTCTGGGGAGATTTCTGCATAATCAGGTCCAGAATCATAAACAGCTCAACTCCCCACAACACTTTTTTTCTCCCTGTTCTGTAGAAAACACACAAGGGCCAACTCAAATTACTTCACATGCAAACATGCACAAAGGCAAGGTGAAAATAGACACATAAAGTCCAAGTATGTCAATGTAAATGCAAATCCACACAAACTTCAGCTCATGCTCGTGCTATCTGCAGACACAGATACAAAACGACTCTAAGCTCTAAAGGTTATTTACAGTTTGGTGCTGTCCTCTGTTACTGTCCATATATGTATGGGCGTGATTTTTCCATTTTTCCAGATGTTTTCAAGTGCAGCTCCTGAATCTGAAATGCTATATTTAAGAACAAATAAACAGGGTATTACATTAAAGTTATGATAAGCTAACGTTTATTTCTTTTCCCTTTGCTTCTTTTTGGAATCTTTTTCCCTCCTTTTCCCCAGATGTGTTTTCTGTTCAGACAAGGCAGCTGGGAGTTGTTACCTCAGTGCTTCATGAAATTGCATACACACGCACACAAACACACACACACATTGTGAACACATCATACACACATAAAGTCAAGTCAGTGTCTGAAACTTATGTCACTACTAGCGAATTTCGGTGGAAAAAGGTTCTGCTGAGGTCTGGGAGTAAGATGGTAGTGATACGTCCAAATGCTTTGGCTTTAAAAGCAGGAGGAAATTGGGTCTCAGAAAAACTACAGAAGAGCCAAGACAAATTTCTGAGGAACAGTTTGCCACACACACAAACAAATACACACAAATCACACATATATACTGTATGTGCACACATGCTGTAAATTATGTGCAACAATATGCATCACCATGCAAGTGGGCACACCCATAAACACAAACAAGCAAACACACATGCAGAGGCTTTGTGGAATGCTCTGATAAGTGCAGTTTTGGCTCAGGATCTTTAAAAATGACTTCAGCACAGGAAGAGATGTATCAAACAGTCCAGACACGTCCAGTGCATGTACGTGCGCACACACACACACACACAGCCACGCATAAGAATGCACACAGAGAAGATCAAAACAGTGGCTAAAAATGAGACCACAGGAAAAAAAGCAGAAAAGTAACTCAAACTGAGACAGTTCCACTGAAATTCTTCTGTAGTCTGAGTGTGAAGATTTAATATAAAACATGTGTTTCTTGTTGAGCCACGGAGGAGAAGACAATTTAACATTTGCATGTCCATGTACTGCAGTCTATTTTCTGCACATTCAGTGGTAGTATGACACAACAAAAAGATGTTTGTATTGATACACACTTGGAATTCTTTATCATCTTGCCAATCTTCAACAGGGAGATCAGAGGTCAGGCTAAGCTGCAGCAAAGCAGCCCTGGAGCTGCTAGAGATGACCTGGTCAAGAGCACCTTAGCAGGCAGATACTTGCTGACACAATGGGATCGACTTGAGACTTGTATTAAGGTCACTTAGGTCACACTGTCGTTGTTTTGCACCCAAACACGTCACAGAATTAGTGATTAGTTATTTTAGTCTATAAACAGATATCAACCCAGCTAATATATCAAATGATAGACAATGAGTTCAGAGATTGGTGTTTAGTTAAAGAAAAGATCTGCTTGTTTTTGCAACCCTGGTCTTAATGTTACAATTTTGTGCATTTTTATTACAACATTTTACTCACTAAGTTAATTGTTGAGATTAATGGCATCACAAAATGTCAGCAAGGTAAGAAAAAGACCAATCCAAGAAGTATACTCATACTTTTGTAATTTTATTCAAACCACTGTTAATAGTTTTTAGAGGCACTACTTAGGCACAGAGGCGCTTGCTTTTACTAACTGCTAACGTCACCATACTAAAATGCTAACAATCATGGCTGTTGGTAGAGTTTTAGAAATACATAGGTCTAAAAACTACATTTTAAGACATGTGAAAAGCCAGAACTTTAAAACTATAGCTTTGAAATCATGTCGGTGGGCAATAGCATGAAAATCAGGTTTAATGTTGTACTGAATGAGCCACACTAAAATTTGCAAATACAGAACAGGTTAAAATCATCACCAAACAATTGAAAATGAATGATGACAGTATTTTAATGAAAGTGTTGAAATGTAAAAGCAAAGTCACACTAAAGACAGATCCACTCTTTGTCTCTCACCCTGTGTTCACTGACTCCTCTCTTGTCCCTCTCGCCATTTCATCTGTGCTTGAATCAATTTGGATTTGAATTACAGAAATGTTTCTCAAACACTATATCAATGTTATCAAAATGTGTTACACAATAATATATTTATAAATTAATACTATGTTATTATGCCATAATCATGCTACGTGTTTGTGTTTTTGTTAAATTAAGCCTATAGATCCTACTGAAATTCCCAAAGAACAGATATAACTCTGTGGTTATTACATTGTTTGCATTGCATCAAGTCAGTTTGTTGGTGCGTGGGGACATAATGCTAATTGATCACATGAGTAAGTCTTGGCTTAAATTTTGCCGTTGCAATATATCTTTGCCACACCAAATTAAAATTATTTTAAGGAAATCATCGCACAACTTTTCTGATATAGTATACACCGCTGAAGAAATATAGAGGCTTTGTATACTGGCTTTGGAAGTATGTGTGCACGGACAAAAGTGAGCATGAGACACTTTGGTGTAGCAACCTTTATTGTAGGAGCTCTTACAACACTACTGAAATTTTGTAAAAATATCTTCTTTAACAAGAGGCTGATACACTGAAACTGATAATAGCACCACAGTAACAACAACAGTACGGTGACTCTGGGCCACTGAAGACAACAAAACTGCAGGTGTGGAGCTTACAGGTGAGGGGAATTAAAAGTGTCTGTGCGGGGAAGGGAGGTTTCTTTTTCAGACTTCATCCATGACAGATTTCTTCTTACCTCACTGATGATGTACAGAGGTGTGTGTGTGTGCATGTGTGTGTGCAACAGGTTTCTGTCATTTGAACCAGTGACCTTAAAACAACTGTTTATGGAACATAACACATTTATGGATGGCCCAAGGCTACTCTACTAAAAAAAAAAACTTTACACACTTATGCATGTAACTGATGTACACACACAGAGGTGTTCACACATACAGATACACACACAGATTGAATCACACATGCTGACTCCAGCTGTTCCTCATTAATACCAGGTGAGGTGCTGATTGCTTTGTTTGATATTTTCTGTGTCCTGTTTTCCCTGTCAGTTTGGTTACAGCTTTCAAGTGATGTCGGGTGTGAGTTTTCACCACGTTGTAAATATGTCATGGTTTTTCCTACTGACCTTTTCAATATTCTTTATAGGGATAAAACCTAAAATAAGGTTGACTAGGCAATCAATCGAGCAGGCCAGGTTAAAGATCATTCAGCAAGCACCCGCCAAAGAATTTGGATGTTGCTGCGGTTGGTTCAATTGTGTTCCTTTTATGTAAAATTGTGACTCCACACATCCGACAACACTTGAATGAGTGGTAAGAGCTACAAAAATGAGTCCACATTAAACCCTTAACACAAGTCTTTCAAATGGCCAGAGATCCGGTCCTGGAGAGACAGGAGACTGTAGCCTTGATGAACTGTTTTCAACCTACACTGGTAAACTGCAGGGATTCAGAGAACCCGCGTTTAAATCTTAGGAATAGGTTTAGTTGTAGTTACGGATGGCTCTTCAGGACCGAAACAACCCTTTTGTATTGGGACTTTTTTTACCCTGATCCTTGCCTTCCGGGCAGTAATTCCTTCCAGTTGTGTGTTGTCCCAACACGCTCTAAAACCCTAAAAAGCTTTAGAAGAGCACCATTTCTTGGGTTATGGTCTAAGCATAGGAGGTGGAAATTATACACAGCTTGAGACGGTCTGCCTTGGAGGATAAAGTCAGGGTAAAAAAGTTCCCTGAGAATTTCATGAATACATTTCCATTTGTCTGCTACACAATCATTTGTCGTTTTCTGACATTTCTTTTTTTTTTGTTGAAGTATTCAAACACAGTGTATGGTAAATGAGTGAGACTGAATATTCATAATGGGACTACAAATCTAAAGTGTGTTGGTCTTGTTGATCTGTGCTCTGCACTCAGGGCATGGACACCCTGCGGGAGACGGTTTGGTAGAAGACCCCCCGGAGCAGAGAGGGGTAGTCTGGGACACGGAACAGGTGACGCTGGATATAGGTGGTGTCGTCCTGCCGACCCCTGCTCACCAGTGTGTGCAAGTTGACTTGATTGACTTGGTTGCCAACAGCAATGACAAAGAGCTCGATCCTGGCATCCACCATCTCACGGACCCGCTTCTGCAGCATGGCCTCGGTGATGGTCTGAGACCTGCCGTCGGAGAACATCACCAGCTTCTTAATGCCTCCTGATGAATCCCCACGGCCGCGTAAACTCCTGATGGAAAATTCCAATGCCTCTACCAGGTCGGTACCATCATTCTGGAAGAGCGCCTCTTCAGCGCGATTAATCAGCTCGGTCAAATTGGTAGTCAGCGACTGCTCTATGCGGGCTCTTCGGCTGTACTGGCCCAGACCCACATTCACAGTGACCTGCTCCGTCTTCTTCTTGGCAGTCAGGAAACGCTCGGCCAACTTGCGGACGAAAGCCTTGCTTGTCTCAAAGTTCTTCTGGCCCACACTGGCAGAACTATCCATCATCATCAAAATATCAGTACTATCAGAGAAAGAGACTGCGACACACATAAACAAATTAGAAATTCACTTGTACATTTTATAAGTTTCAGTCAAAATTGTACTTTGTTCTATCTCATTATTTGACTGTATAGATATAAATGACAAAATGGGCCACAGCAGTAAAACAAGAAATCTACAGTCTAACCAAATCTAAAACTATAAGTAGGACTAGGAAAAACAGACTTACTGGGACATTTGTAGTCTGGGCATTTCTTTTCTGGATGAGAGAACAACAGGGGTTAAGTCAGCTTATTGAAGTTGGTTCAAAATAATCAGTTGATGGAAATGACCAGTACTACTTGTGAGTACTCGCGTGTGCATGTTTACCTTGACATATTCTGGATGTGAGGTTCTGCAGGAAAGTGTCATCTAGCAACTCAGCATAGTTGTCCAGGACAAAGGAAAAGCCTGGCTTTGCGTAACTCTTACAAACCATTTCGTCAACCTGCTCCAGGTTGGGCGAAGCACCTGAGTAGTCCTTCACTCCTAGACCACCCACCTGGACAGAGGAAAGAGGTGTTCATATTAGCAGATAATATTTCAGTTAAAGGATCTTTGTGTGTGGCAGAAACATTTACTGTGTCTACAGTAGGTGTATTATACGCACCACAATGTTTTTACCACAGAGGATGTTGAGGGGAATGTTGTCCCTGGAAGTATCAGAACGTCCATCGGTGAGAACCAGAGCGACTCGGTTTTCTTGCGTCATCCTGCTGAGGGTGGTGGTCAGAGCATATTCAAGGGCTTCGCCTGTGTACGTGGCCTCTGCCAGCCATCGCAAGTCTCTCACTGCCCTGTACGCAAAAAAAATCAATAGGTTTTTAACAAAATTAATGACATGAAAAAACACTCACAATATATGCAAATACACTTTTCTGCTTTTTCAAAAGTTAAATGAGTGGACTGATATCTATTACATCACCCATAGTGTTAGAAATGCCTGGATTGTTTTTAGGCTTAGCTTAGCTCAGCACAAAGACTGAGCAATGCCTGCCCCCCTTGTTAGCAAAATGACCCAAATGAATCCCTCTTGTTAACATGCTCACCCAACCCACTCTCTGTCCCCTAGTGGCAGAGAGAGAGCAGCGGCAGAGGGGTTGTTTAATTGAATATGTTAGTCTAGTCTGCCCGACTCATTGATCCTTTATCTGACTGAGGTTTGTGCAAGTTAGATTCTATGGCCCCGAACATGTCTCTGAATCTGTCATTAGCTGTGCATTAATAAATATATGGCGCTGTCCATGGTGCTGAAGTACCAGACAATTTGAATGTAATTGCACCATTTTCTGTCAGTTTAGTCCTGGATTTATAATATTCTCTAAACTATATACTATAAATACTCTATTCTATACTACATTGAAGCCACTTTATAGATCAAAGTGACATGTACCCATAACCCATTAGTTAAAAATAAAAAAATAACAGACTGGAGCTGGGGGAAAAGAAAATTACCTAACAGAACTCTGGTGAACTTTGTAGTACATTCAGGATGCCTCCCACTTTCTCACTGTTAATTTATGTGGCCCAATGTTTTGTTTTAACATTTATCTTTGTGTAAAGATTAAACCAATAGGATGTCAGTTATTACTAACTGTGTCCCCTATGTTATTGTCTTTTGTTAAGCCAGGCTAAATATTCTGCAGGGCAATTTCTGAATGTAGGTGCAAAGATTTAGTGATATGATACGTGATCTACTCACTCACTAAAAGCAAACAAAACAAGATACTGTTGAAAATAAGTAACTATACTGCTTGGTCTTGGAGAGGATTATGAATTATTCCAAAACTAAAACACTGCAAACTTTTTTCCAAATACCGTCTGACTGATGTAAAGTTGTGACATGGGGAGGATGCAGCGAGAAACAGAAACAGTGAATACAGACAGCAGCAGTGGTGATACTGAATCACTACAGAATCATCATCATAGTACACAAAGAACAAGTCAGAGTGAAAACCAAGGCAGGTTGTATGCATGTGAACTTACTGTTTAAATTCGGTGAGGCCACCAACTGTGTTGGCCAGTTGGACAAATTCTTGGGCTCGCGATCCACTGTACTGGACTACGCTCAGCTTGGACTCATTTGCTGCAAACTGGAAAGAAAAGCATTGCATAGTGACCGTGTGTTTTGGTCTACGTGTGTTATGTCTACAAGCATGTGTTTTCCTCTGTCAACATTTCTGGGTCCCACCCATCCTGACTAATTACATCCAAACTGGAAGAGGAGAGTCATTGGAGAGACATAAAAGCAAGTTCCAAAACCACAGACAATATCTTTCATTCACACTTTCTATTTTGAGGTCTGTTTTTATAGCAGCATTTCCGAACATCTCTGAAAACACTTTTGCGCAACACTTTTGGTATCATTTTAAATAAACAACACAATCCACAAAGGTCAAATGTCGGTTATCCTACAGAACTTGGGCAAAGATGGATGAATATGAACTATAGTGTAGTCAAATTTCAAAACCCAAGATAAATTCAGAGAAGGACATTACCTTTACTTGCTGGTCTTTGGCCAGTCTGTCTATGACTGTGATGATAAAGTCTTTGGAAAGTTCAAAGTTTCGTTCACCGATACTCTCTGAGCTGTCCACAATGAACGCCAAGTCCAGATTTGCACACTTACACTCTGGAGACAGACATAAACAAAATCAAAAAGAATCACAATGGCCATGGAGCACAGAAACAATCATGATGGTGACTGTGTCTTAGATTTAGAATAAACTTACCACAACAAGCTGTGAAGTGATTTGGAAAGGATGGGGAGAGGAAAATCACAAAGTTAATTAACTGAGCAGAAAAAAATTAACACAACATAACCTGCGTAACCCTCACATTCTTCACTTCTGGAACACACATTTGACTAATCCGGCACTGACTTGAAAAGGGTTAAGTGTAGTAGTGTTTAGCGAAGAGCACATGTGGCTTCACTTCTGTGAGTGCGCGTTCGGATGTGCCCAAAGCTGAGCTTTTAACTTACAGCAGAGCTTCATGATGATATCCAGAATTTCGCACTCCTGAAAGGGAGAGATGAAGTACATGTTACATGTGGCAATGAACTGTTAAATCACATTACATAACACAACACACACAAACAGGCCCTAGACTGCTTCAAGCTGCACCAAAAATAAAAAAGAGAACATGACAATGGGGATATTTTACGTAGAGGACTGAAAGGCTACGGATTTTTGTGTTCAGGAAATTGAATGTGTGGCTTTGGACTGAACATACAGTATCAGTTTCAGTTCAAGACTAATGTAGTCTCAAGGGGAAATTAAGTCTGTGGTTCTTAATAGTCCAGGTCCTGTGGCAAAAAAGAGGGCTAGGGTTCAGATTAAATGGACTGATTACATTTATTTTATACTCACATCACTTCCTGGTGGTCCAGGAGGCCCAGGAGGTCCCTGAAGAAAAAGGGAGAATGAGTGAGAAAAGAAGATATTGGGATTGAGTGATTCATCCCCCTGATAGATGTGTTTATCTGTTTAAAAGAAGAAACTGGCCAGACAAAGTTTTATCGGGTCTGACTTCAAGATGACACAGCTAGTACTGGAAGGCTCCTTTTATTTGAACTGGAATAAAGATATGGTGATTATATGGAAAACCATTACTCCTTTGACTGCAAACCAGAATCCCTCAGTCACAGAACCCACATCCACACCCACACACTTGGTTGTGCTGCTATCTTTCTGCAACAACATGTGAATCTTCCAAAAGTTCATTGCCACAGCATTTTGTTTTTGCGCTCAGAAGAACCATCTGTTTTGTTTTAACAGACATTAAACCAAGTTTAAGAGCATTCTTTTCTGTGACAAAGATGCCAGAGTAACTTGCATGTGTGCACACAAGCAAAATCAAACACACGAGAGAGAGAGAGAGGGAGAGAGGGAGAGAGGGAGAGAGGGAGGGAGAGAATGAGCGAGAGACGTTAATTGTAGGCAAGAGAAACTGTTCCTGAGAACACATGACGCAAACTGCTCTTACAGAAATATGCAGCAGAGACATCCAGACAGAGAAGGGCAGATTGAGAGAGGAGCAAAGGGAGGAGGAGAGAGAGAATGTGGGAATAATGTGAAAGGGTAGAATTGGAGGACTCTGCCATGTCTTCATGCACAGTGTTATATTTAGATAACTCTTTGTTCACCTTTTGACATGATCCAATACCACAAGCTTTCACTTGCCAGTTGGTAAAAGGAATTACACAATCTTTCCCACATAATGTGAGCCAAACCAGGGAATACCATATTTAATGTCTTAACATGTGGTTTGATGTTATGTTGAGTGGTGAGATAAGCTAACTTTAGCTCGATTACTGGATGTCTATGCGATCAGTAGCAACCTCTGCCCAAAGGTAGGAACAAACACAGTGCTGGGGGTTTGCTTTTTTATTGTTACCACTAGGTGACATGTTCTTTCATAATCATGAACACAGGCCCTGTAGTTTATTTTATTTACCCTTCCTAGTGCTTTAAATACTTACTATAGTACCAATTGTTTCTTTGTTTGCAGCTAATCATAGTTCCCCCAAAATACACTGTTTTCTCCTGTTACATTTGCAGAAATCTACAGTGCCCAGCCTTTTTTAAAATTAAAGTATATCTTCACTGTATGTATTTATAAAACACAGTTAAATTACTGTGTTTGAATGTGAGACTATAGGTTAATGGTTGGAAGGAGAGGTCTACTTTGCATGCGTGGACAGCAGCCCCTCTAATGTCTCAACTTGCAGACCATGTAGACAAAGGTACAACACACACACACACACACACAGTCCACTTAAGCCTTGGCTGCATGGTAATCTTTTCTTACCGGTTTGCCTTCAGGTCCCCTGTGACCTTTGGGCCCTGGAGGCCCTGGAGGCCCTGGTTGATTGTTCTGTGAAAAGAGAAAATTAGTGGAGATTAAGAGAGGCCCACACATGTTTAGAGTTTCTTTCTTTCCTTTTAAATAAATGTATTTTTTCTAGACTACCAGGATGTAAACACACATTATAGTAGATACCCTACAATGTTTTATACAGTATCCATACTGAATGAGTACTGCTGCTAGATGACAAGATGACAGCTTTGTGTCCTGTAGGTGTGTTCATAGGTAAGCCTTCATATGACCGCAGAGGGACGACCCAGTTATATGCATGTGCTGCTCGTCTTCTTTAGGACCATTGCTGTATAGAGCTATGGTTGAATGGAATTCTCTTCCAAAATAATATTAGTTTAAAAAAACAAGTAAAGGAATATTTCATGTCTGCTTATATTAGTAAATAGAACTGTTGTTTTATTATGTTGTATATTTGTTCTGTCTACTGGTTGTGGGGGTTTTTTTGTTTTTTTTTTCTTGTAATTTTAATCTGTGTATTGATTGTGTAGTGTGTTTTTATCTTTGTTATGTGTTTTGTGTGAACCCCAGGAAGAGTAGCGAATGCATTTCTTTGTATCAGCTAATGGGGATCCTAATAAATCAAATCAAATCCAGGGAACAACTAACTAGTATTGGTACTTCAGTACTTCCAGTCTTTTCAGTTTTGGGAGACTTTATGTGGCACTAATATAAACTACTTTCCAGAGTGGAATATTGTGCCCTTTTAAATTAACCACATTTATCTGCTGGCTGTAGTTACCAAGTCACTTTGCAGAAAGATGTTTGCATTGAACATGTGAAAAGTCCATATTGTTGCTTAATTCTTTCTTCCCACCTCCTTGACTTTTTTCTTGACTTTCTTACTTATTCCTTACTCCTTTCATACTTTCCCTCACTGAAGTTTTGACTGTACTTTTACACATTCATGTCACACCCATGGGTGTTTTCTCTTAATGTGCCTGATTAGACCTATTCTCAGGACTATGTGTAGGGACTGACAATATTTTAATATATTTCATATAGGCCCATCTAAAATTGCCTTTTAGAAATGAAATAAACTTATCAAAAAACTTCCAAAGGGTATAGTCAATCTGAGAAAAGTCTCAAAAATCATTTCAAATCTTAGTTGTGGCCAGGCTGGCCTGAAGAGAGAGCAGCCAAAGGCCCTGCAGCTGCTGCACTCTGGCCCACTGCTGACTGCTGCAATATTAGAACCGAAGATGTAGACGTGTGGAGAGAAAAGAGCTTAAAAATCTAAATCAATTTTGGAGAATGGTCCTGTCTTTATGTTCCATGTTCTCACGGTTACTGTTACGCTCTTTAAAGCAATGTGGTCATCTTGGTTTGAGGAAGACTGCGGACAGCTGCAGAGAATTTTAGAATAAAAAAGTGAAAATTGAGAGCGTACACCATGCTTAATGGAGTTATGCTCCAGAAACAGTTTTCAAACCGGCTTACAAACACATGGAGATTCAAGGGTGGTGGCTGTTTTAAAGAATGTACAGTTTTTACTGATGTACAATACTGATCATTTTAAACAGGCTTATTTCTGGAAATAATCATTAAAAAAATTACACTGTAATAGAAATGTGACTCATTGTTCTCAAATCTTAAAGATAATCAAAGGGTCTTATAAGGTTTTCAACAGCCACTAGTGGTGCGGTTTTTAGATTGCATGACGACGCGAAGTATTAGCTCACTTGCCTGCTTTTCAGTAGCCAACGTTATTTGTGTATCTTTCACCAGAGGCTAAACAATGTCAGCACAGCTAAATGTATTGGATGATAACGAAAATGGTTAGAGAGCTAGACTGAACATTACAAAAGAGATTATTGCCACACTTTATAAAAGCTAGAGCTAATAGCTAAAGCTACTGCAGTAAGTAATGTTACTGTAGTGAATGTGTCTTCCACTGTGTTGTTGTCCTGCACCGTTATGTTGCATTATTGCAAATTATGTTGGTCACATAAATTACAGCGACTGAGACAGTGGAAAAGCTGTGTACATGTGTATTGGTAAAACAAAAATAAATTTAAAATTCAAATACCGGTTAGTCTTAAAGCTAGCTGGCTGCCCCTGCCTTGCATCACTGTAGGCTAGAATAAACAAATCACAAATTTGCTTTGTACGTTACATCATTTCTTGCAGACTGCATTTTGTTAGCTTTGGTGTTGTGACTGTTGTAGGCAATAGGCTCGGGAGTGCACATGCAGAGAACCTGACCCAAATCCTTTACATTAGAAACAGAGTAGTGGCTGTTCCAAGCAACAGAGAAAACAGGCGTTTGGTTCGTTTCTATGTGAGGTTACAGCCTGTTGACAAATAGGCAGTAAGTGATTTCATTGATAGACTGCATGTATTTAACAGACAAACTTTGACCAGTTTTGTCCACACATAGTTTATCGCCTCTCTGCTCCAAATACATTTTGATTGGTTATTGCACAGTTAATTATTTCCAGCTCAACATGCCAGGCAGAAATGAGATGCAGTGACGGCCACAAGGTAGGCTGGCACCGTAAAGTCAAAAATGATCACAATCACTCCTTTCTGTTCTCTGATCTGTGTTGAAAGCCGACTCAAACCAGCAGATCTGCACTGCTGCTATACAACTATCTACCTACAGCTGACAGATATGAACAAGAAAGATAGGAAGGGAGAGAAGGTAATGCCAACCACCTGGCTTTTAACACACACACACACATAGTTCCTGTCAGCCTTAAATAAGAACACACGCACATGCGCTTTTACACACTCGGTTCCACTTACTGCACATTTTCAACTTCAAACACTCTGATGTATAGAGCAAGGGGCCACACCATCCACACAAACACACACACACACATCCTGACCTTGATTTTATGGCGTTATATCTGACGACACTTAGCCAGATGTGACTGCTTGTCATACCTTTTCGAATGTGTATATTATCATTCCAATGTGTGTTAGCTAAAAAAAGTTAGGTAGAAAAGTCAAAAGGTCTGTCTCCTCCTTTATCTGCTTTGACACACCCCTGTCTATACCCCGCTGTCCCCTCTGGCCAGAGAAAGTGGAGGCAGCAAATAGCACGCCTGTGCAGGGTGAAGATATTTAAACAATTTCAGTTAGAAATCCAGTTGCTCAAAAATCACAATGAAGCCAGTGTCGTTACATTCTCTGAAAATGTTTTTAGTCAGTTTGATGTCTCATGGTTTCAAGTCAAAGTGGTGACTGTTTCCTCCACAGTGCTGTCCAAAACACTGAATGGCTGAATGTAAAACTAGTGGAAACAAACAAGTGACTGTTCAGAGAAACAGATATAACGGCCAGTTAAAAAGAGAAAAAAAGTGATGGATGAATGCCTCTGGGGATAAGCGGAATGTGATGGATACGTTTTTTCCACTCAGATAGACATAATATGGCATCTAACTTTTTATTTTTATTATGAACTTGGTCATGTACTGACCGATGGAACAGCAGCAGAAGGAAGATTAGTGATATTTTGTTTGAGGCAGTACTTCAACATTTTAGGAAATACACTTATTTCTTGCAAAGCCAAACTAGCTGGTTCCCCCAGTCTTTATGCTAATCTAAGATAACCAGTTGCTGGCTGTAGCTGCATAGGATGAGAGTGGTATCAATCTCTTGATTAACAAGAAAATGCAAAGCTCTTCATCGGACCACATGGGTGATTTTATATGTTTTAGCCCATTTACTTTACATTTCTGGCAACCATTTTCAAAAGACGTTTCATTATTTGCTAAACTGACTGATTCAGGGTGTTAATATTTTATATTTATAAAATAATCAGTCTACAAAAAGCCAGTGGATCAAAACAAACTTCAAGTAGCACATACAAGTTTGAAATCGAGAAGCTCTTATGACGATTCCAAAACTGTTTCCTCTAATTAGACTCAATTACATGCTTTGTAGTTGGTGATTTGGCACTTTGTAATCAAGCTGAGGTTTACGTTCCATTAACACAGCTATAGAATCAGATACCAAGGTTATGTCGTGTTTCCGGTATGCTGCTGTCGCTAGGACAAGCAAAAAACAGAAAAGGGAAACATTGGGTTGACTGGGTGAGTCACACATCTGCATCTGATCCTGCCCTGTGCTACGGTACCTGTAATCTTGAGTGGTAAACTGATCTGACATTGTAAATCCAGAGCTTACAAAGGGTTACTCCTTTTGAAGAAAGAGGTCAGGGTGCGCTGATGTACAGATGAGAGAAAAGTATGAACATGCAGAAATGTTTACGCCATGAAACGCGAACCTTGGAAATGCAATAATTTCAATGTAAACACGACCAAGTTGAACCAGAGGTTAAATCTGGCACGCTCTACGGACACGGGTGATCACACACATTATACCATTGACACACACATAGACACACACAGATCGTAAAAGAGACGAAAAGACTAATGCAGTCCCTTCATCGTTTCTGCTCATTTCCTGGTATCCTTGACAACAACATACACACAGCTGCATCAGCTCAAAACCCTCCTCCCTTAAGACACACACACATAAAATGTGTTCGGATCTAAGCATGTCCAGCTGCAGAACAGAAGGAGAATGTGAGAGCTAGTTGGACAAATTGAGAAAAATAAAAGTATTAAAGTGTGTGAGCGGCTAATACAGAAAAACAAAATGAAAGACAGAAATTTAAAAAAGACATAATATATATTATGTGATAAAAGTGACAGACAAAAAAGAAATATGTAGATGTCTCTGTAAATCCAGAGACGTGACTCACATCCTGTCAGCGCTCTCTGCCAAGTAGGGATTGAGGAAAGATAAGATGAGATCAAGAGCGAGGAGGATCTCTAAAATGGAGAAAAGTCAGAGGCAGACTCACATCGGGGCCTGGATCTCCAGGATCGCCGTCATCTCCTTTGGGTCCAGGGGTTCCCTTGCTACCCTGGAGGTCACACAGCAAATGGCAGAGGTCAAAAGGGCACATGAGCACAACAATTGATTTTACATGGATGGCAGTGAACTTCAAACATGGACACATCTACCACTTTCTGCTATGTAGTCAGTGTTGGTGTGTAAAATAGTACTAGGTATGTTCAGAGTCTTATTCAGAATAGTTTAAAGCACACACACGTCTGCCCAACATCTGATTCCTAATAAAAGTTAAAATAGAAATTTTAGAAAGATAACTTACAGGCTCCCCAGGGTCTCCACGGGGCCCAGGATAACCCTAAAAAAGACATAAATGATCAGAATATGCACATTTACATGGAGCACAAGTGTGTAGTACATCACACACATGAACTACGATTAACACATACCTGAAATCCTGGACAACCTGCGGTGCCATTTCCTGGGACACCTTCTTCTCCCTGAAATTAAGAAAGAGATACACTTACAGATCCAATCCACACAAACACACACACACACACACACACACACAAAGCTCATACTGGGGAATATGATGGATGGCACACATCTGTCTCTCCCCCCTTTGTCGCCCACACTCACCCTTTCCCCCATCTGGCCTCTGTCTCCCGGAGATCCTTTGATTCCTCTCGGTCCTTTGGGTCCCTGGGAGATGACGGGAATGATAAGATTAGAACCATATGAAATGTGACATGACATGTGGCGTTGGAAACATTTGGATGGTGTCAAGACATTGTGTGTGTGAGAGAAAGAAAAAGAGAGTGTGTATGTGAAAAAAAACAGTCTACATGTAGCAGAATGACTTTGACTATTTACATAGCACTCAGTTACTGCAATCTGTTACAGGTTATTACAAGCGAATTGTGTAGATTGTGTGATAATGAGTGTCCAGTTACTTAGTGTTTAAAAACATGACTGATGATAAAAACAGCTTTCCGATTGCAGTTAGAGCTTAAAGTGGAGAAAAATAAACACAATTAGGTATTATTTCTAACACTTAAAAACCTTGGTCTCAGCCATGACTAAATAAGGTAATAAAAGTGTTAATATGGCTGATTTTGACACCACCACGTTTTGAAAGCATTTGTTAAAAATGTATTGAAAAGTAGCTTTTGCCAAAAGATTTTAACTAACAAATGGAAAATACTTTGAGAAAGGTTTATAAAGGTTTAGAGCTGCTCTAACGCTGGCAGATAATTATGTGTTCAAGTAGGATCGTACCACTACTAGTAAGAAGCTGATTGAGTAAATTGTTTTTCAGGGCCTTTAAGCATATACTTATCAATATTCTGTATGTGTGGGTGGTATGTTGGACTCACTTCTGGTCCAGGTGGGCCTTCATCTCCTCTGTAGCCAGGAGGCCCAACTCTGCCAGGCTCGCCCTGGAAAACAACGACAGTTAATGAGACACTGTTAAAAGACTTTTCCAATAAAAACTGGCACATAAAGCAACAGCCATTTTGAACCAACACAGCCCACATTTTCTAAATGTTTTCATTGACTGTATTATGTTCAGATTCTCATCTAAATGGGTATCCAGTGCTGTACTTATATTGAAAATGTGTTTATAAAAAACAAAAGATGACAATACTTTAAGTGATCATTCAACAGCTTCAGCTCTTTGACATCTAGAAAATCTGTTAAAAATGCGATTGCTAGTGAAAAAGAAGCTAGCATGAAACTGTCTCAATTATTTAATGCTGAAAGTCATTTTTTGCTGCCATCTTTGGTTGACTGTCTAACAGGCCTGAAACATGCAAGTGTGCTGTCTGTGCACCTGTAACCACACCCAACAATGATGTCACAGGGTCCTGTAGGACATTTACAGCACTGCAGCAAAGTGAAAAATCAAAACTGTCCTACCAGTGGATGTTAGCAAAACCTCTTTCAGCCTCTGTTAAGTTCACTTATCATAACTTGGGTCTTATGGTTAGGGTAAGGATAAGGGGCTTTCGGGGATGTCAACGCCTTTAACAGTAACATAGTCAGTTAGGGCTAACGGTACAGTAAGGTTATATTTAACGCTACAACATACTACATAAAATGCTAAAAATAAACAAAACTAACAATAAAGCTAATAACTGAAAACAAAAACTAATGTTAGCTTTATGTTTCACACAGGAACCACACTCCAGTCTCCTGTATGAGGGTCACCTAAATATCTAATCATCTACCCTAGCCACTTCCAAAATATTTTGTACTTATTTATATCGTGTACCTGGTGTTTTCTCTCAAATTTCACATGCACTCCATCACACGACGAGAGGTGCTCAAAAATAAAATTGGTCGTTTTAAGAGGTCGTTTTTGTGTTGTCATTTTCTGGATGAGGATGGGCTGAACTATTGACATGACGGTGACACGCAGCTGTATTTCTCAGCTGAACCTAATATCAATAATTTTACCATCCTTCATGACTGCCTTGCTTCTGTTACAAACTGGATGCCTAAAAATTTCCTCCAGTCCTCTCTAGCTCATTTTATATTTAAATTATTCCCAGTGGCCACTTTTAGTATTGCAACAAGAAAAAATAACTTCCTCACTTCCCCATATGCCACAATTAAACAAGAGTCTGTGAAAGTGTTTGCCCGGACACAAGGTCAGTTATGACTTTTATCCTGAATTGTTGATTCACAGAGGTTTTATATTTGTAAAACTTCCCTTGAGTCGAGAAAAGCGATTTTAAAATCTGTGATGTCATCACAATGATAAGTCTATGGGCTGAGGCCTAATTTTTTGGCGTATGTGCCAGCAAGCAATTCTCATTGCACTGAATAGTTGCCATATTTGGGTTTGGTATCCATTCTATAAATAGTTCCATGGCATAAACCCCTCTGTTCGCGCTCATAGAGGGGCCATGATTTGTTGTGCATAACCAAAGCTTAAAAGCCTACGGACAACGTAGTTCAGGACCGTTCATGGCTATTCATTTTGAAAGAACAACGGCCAATGGGGAAAGTCCAACACTTGACCGACCCATGGTGTAACTTCATCACTCACTCACACAGTAAGTCATGGACAGAATTTTGTTTATAGGGCTGGCCCTGCCACTGGCCAGCTTGGTCCAGCTGCTGTTTGCTGCATCTCTGTCCTGTCAAAGCTGTTTTTAATTTAGTTTCTTTCCTTACTTTTGTTCAAGGATAACTGTACTCCCCTGTTTCTAATCTCTGCTAAGCTAGGCTAAATCAGAACTATATGTACTGAATGCACAGAGTTGAAATGAATATTGCTCATCTCATCTGACTCCAGGTAAGACAGAAGATAAGAATTTCAAGTTAACATTGACAAAAAAAAATACTACAAAACACTGTTAATATGTTACAATTATGTGCTGTACACATGTAATACTATAAACTACTAACTTGACAGTTTTTAACACAGATGATGCAGGTGATGTCCAGCACATTACGGGATTTAAGGATGCAGTTTTGCGTATGAGGTATTGCCCAACATGTCAGTTATTCCATGTTTTCTGTACTTTTCAGTTCAGTTACTATTCGTTCAGCTCTGATGAGGAAAGGGGAAACAGCCGAAAGCACAAAAGAGCCATTGAAAGTTCTGACATCACGGAGGTTACCACAACTAACGCTTGTAACGTATTATTATTATTACACCGCCTGGTGCCTTATTAAGAAAACCATACTGAGGCTTTGGCTGGAGCAGACGGAGAGAAGAACTGAGTCAGAGGGGAAAGAGTGAGTGTTGATATTTCCTGGAGGAGTAAATGAGAATGAGAGAGGGGACATGAAGCATGCATGAGTGGGCAGCACTCTGGGGCACCAGCCAGGATTGCATCTGTTTAAGCTTCTGCACAGGGTACTCCCCCCCCTGAACACAAACTATGGATGCACATCACATGTGCATGCACACCAGTAAGCATGCATGGACTCAGATACATGTTCCCCTCTCCAACTGGAAGAAAAAGGATTCTGCCAGAGAAAAAAAGTGACTGGTAAAGGCTGTGCCACCTCCTGAAACTCTACACAATGGGCGAACAGTGGTACTGTTTGTACTGTAGCTCCTGTGCATGTGTGTCTATGTAAATGTTTGTGAGATTATATCTGAGTGTGTCTTACAGGGTCTCCATTTGGGCCAGCTGAGCCCTCCCTCCCCTGCTCTCCGCGGGGTCCTGGCTCCCCCTGGAAAGGAAAAGAACAAATATAAAAAACAAACTAAATGTCTTCAAGGCTGTAACAATGGACAAGTAAAGTAGACAGAGCCAAGTTTTAAACAAAGTTAGATCAGTAGGAGTAAATGGGGAAAATATCAGTGTGAGTTCCATTAAGGTCAGTGTGGTTGCAGTTCACTCAATACAAGTGCCAAACAGCATTTCCCATGAATTTCTAAGGAAGAGGGTGCTGAAATCAGGCAAACCCAGAGGGGGATCTACTCTTCGTCCCTCTTCGTCGTCACTTACCGCTTCTCCTCTCGGACCTCTGTTTCCACGAGAGCCTTGCTCCCCCCTCTCTCCATTTGCTCCCTACAAGGGATTTTAAAGACGTTAAAATGTATCTTGGCAGCTGTCACACACAAACATGGCCATTTAAGTCAATATTAATCCTATTTACTCTGTCCCCGCGGGTTCCATCCGGTCCTGGTGGGCCCTGAAACAAACACACACACAGCAGAAAATTAGACAAGCCATGAAATATCACCATGTTAATGTTTCTAACATTACCAGGAGCTTCATCACTTACATCATCACCGCGCTCTCCTTTGTCCCCATCGGCCCCACGAGGGCCTGGATCACCCTGACAAAAAAAGAAACATTTACACATTTATCATACCTCCTGTTTCTTGTGGTGCTCTTCATACAGATCTGTTTTTTGTCATAGTTCTTTGTGTCAGTTTGCACTGATTTACCTGAGGTCCCAGTGGGCCATAGTTTCCAGGCCTTCCTGGTTCGCCGTCTCTTCCAGGATCTCCCTGAAATAAGCAACATCTTAATGCAGAACACTGAAAGGCTAATGAAATCTTCAACAGCACACATATTATAATTTTTTATATCCTACTTTTGCTCCTTTTAGTCCATAAGGACCTGGGTCTCCCTTTGGTCCAGGCTCTCCCTGTTTGCCCTGGAAGCAGAAAACACAGAGACAGTTTCAGTATGTGATCATAAACAGCCGAAGCCACAACAGGCCGCTGTGCGTATTCGTGTTTGTTTACAGTATGACTATATGGCTTTATTTAAACAATCTGACAGCAGAGAATGTAAACAAAACTTTGATTAAGAACCAAGGGCCTCAGTCTCCCTGTCCTGGGGGGGATCCAAACGCAGGGCGTGATGTTGATCAGGGCCGTGCTGAGAGCGACTTTCCTGACATGCAACTGTTGCTAATGGCTTATCTCTAAACAATGTGGCTGAGCCTGCTGAGTCTGTTCAAGAGAGAATTTAAGACACCAAAATAGAAACATACAGTATGTGTGTCCTAACACCTACACATCTGATTGAATTCATATTTGGATTCCTCAATCCTGACGTCATTGTCAGACTGTGTTAACATCTAGTGATTGGTGTCCATCTGGTTTTGATTCAAACTGCCTGCAATGTGTGTAAGTGGGACTCCAGTCAATGTCAAAACGAGAGACCATAACAGTGGGATTAACAGTGTGAGATTGAGATATACAACTCACGTCTGATCCAGGAGATCCTTTACAGCCGGCGAGGCCAGAGAAACCAGGTTCACCCTAATGAGGAAAACCAGAGAAACAGATATTTTTAAAAACTTTATTAGATCAACAAAAGAAAGACGGGCAGATGGCTTGAGCTGTACTGTTTGCATGTTCCGGTGTGTAACTCACCTTGCGTCCATCAATTCCATCATTTCCCCTGTGACCTTTGTCGCCCTGGGAGTTAGAAAGAGATACGGATAGAGAGAGTGGGTGAAAGAGAATAAAAGGGATTTAACCTTTAGACTTCAGAGCAACCACAGATTGGACAGTTCAGACAGGTGCTTGCGGAGCTCACCTTGTAGCCTTTGTGTCCTCTTTCACCCTGCAGAAAACACACACGGCATTAGCCAGCCACGTCCATGAATCGCACAGTACCGTAATGCCAGAACACATACTGAATATTGTTTAAATGTATAGTTTTTAAATTTCGTTTTTGTATTTGTGCGTACCTTTTCTCCTCTGCCACCACGGTCTCCCTGGAAACAGAAATACACACATCAGAATTATCACCATTACACGCAGTAAAGTGATCAGTGAGAAGGTGGGTAAAGTCTGACCTAGAGCCAGTGATCTTGGCAAAACAACCTAAACAATAATAAATACATTCAGACTCAATATTTGCAAATGTTTCCTTTCTTACATTAGGTTGTTGCTGGGTGATAAACATTTATGTGAAGCTAAAAAGGTGGACACGGGTTTGTCCTTTTTTTCATATTGGAGACCTAATATAAAAATAGATGTTAATTTCTCTTATATTACTTTGTACCAGGGACAAAATCCCAGATAAACTTAAGGCACAGGATGAGAATCTCTTTTAAATATTATTGTCTTTTAAGAAGAAAGCCATCTCACAGAAATGGCTGCAGAAAAACCAACAAAAGACAACTGAACTACTACTGTCAATAAAATAAAATGCATGGAGAAACTGACCTTTATCTTAAGACTACAGTATGAATACAGTATACAGTATAAGATGTAAAACATTTCATATGCCACTGAAAAAGGCCTTGTGGAACTTAATGGAAGTTTGTTAAGGCTCCCTTTAATTCCATGTAACACAATGTAATGATGTTGTATCATCCATTACTGCCAGCTTTCTTATGAATCAATGCTGCTACTGCTAAACTTCTTTAGCATCTACTGGTTCACATCTACAAAGTATCTTTTAGTCGCTGCTCCAGTATAAAGAATATCACATAAGCTAAGACCTAAGTGCGCTTTACCTTCATACCACTGTAACCAACAGGACCAGGATCTCCTGGGCTGCCCTGCAACATAAAGACAGAAATATTAGACAATCTGAATGACACTTCAAACAAGCCGGCATGACAAATCTAAAGCGATGCGACAATTGGTTTGTATTTTTTCACACGTGTTTGCATGTCGGTGTTGCATGACAGTGGAAGTCACTTACCATTGCACCAACATCTCCTTTCTCTCCTGGCATCCCTGGTCTGCCTGTTTCTCCCTGTAGAGAGGTAAAAAAAAAGATAAGACAATGTAGAGTCATATATATTTGTGCATTTGGGTGAACTGGGTTTCTGACATAGGTCGTTTTCATATTATATCACACCTTTGCGCCAGGGTCTCCGTCTGGTCCTTTAGGCCCTCCTTTAGCCTGTCAACAAAACAATAAAACACAAACAGTGACATAATTGCTCAAGAAAGTGAGCCGATAAAGAATTTAAGTTGGCAATAACATACAATATGTCTTACTTACATTGCAGTCGAAAGAGCAACACTGTAAAAAAAAGAAAAGAAAAAGAAAACAAATATTATGAATGCCTTAAAGCAGGAAAAGTGACTCTGTCTCTATATATGTTTGTCTATGTAGATTATAGGAGACATGGTATGACCCTATGTTTTCTGATCTGACCTCAAGTGAAGTTCCTAAATAACAATGTTTATCAGAGTCAACTGAACTCAACATCATTATGTTTAACTGTCTGATGACAGAACAGCAGTGAAATATGTCAATTATTTAAGATTTAACTGCAGAGATTTTGTTATCACTCGAATCTGAGTTGGCTTTTCATGTACTAATTTCAGCTTCCTGTAGCTGCCCTCCCTGACCCCTCCTTGTTTCCTGAGTAGGAGAAAGTTTATATGACAGTGGAGTCCCATTCTAACTACATCTCAGCAAGATTTACTGCACTAAATAAACAACTCTTGTAGCCATAAGGAATGTTTAGAGGAGACACTTGGTTTGTAAACTTTTAAAGCTGTGACATTCAACCAGTATACAAAAATTCTTCTAAATTCTAGTTGCATCAGCAAAACTCATCAGCAAATCATAAACAAGTCTGCTGTTGGAATGTTTCAGTAAAAAAAAGAAGAATCACTTATTCTGAACAATTCATAAAGAATGGAATAAATCAAGATACAAACAGCTTAAACTTATTGATAAAATGTTTTAGCCATGTTGCTCAGGCCTACATCAGAGCAAATCCAATCTTTTGGATCTGCAGTACTGTTATACTTGCCCAATTACTGTGTAACTACTCCTTTAAATCCAATGCTGTAGGTGCACATACACGTCAAACTAATTTCCTTTCAAAAAAAAAAAATCTATAAAAGACTTACCGTGTCCTTTGTCTCATTTGTCTGAAATGATAAAAAGACAGAGATGTTAGTTTAAAATCTATGTTTCATTATGTTTATGCAGAAGAGGAGAGGAGAGAATACATACGATCATATCAATGATGGTCCTAATGGTTCCTATCTTGGTTGATCTAGAGTCGTCTGCAGCAGTGAAGTTCTGCCTGTAGTTCTGATCTGTGGCAATGAGTGACAGCCTGGTGTCCTGGTGAGAGACAAAATACAAACTGCATCATCACATGCCTAAAAGTAGCAACATGCTTTCTGGTGAACTGTGTGACTGACTAACGAGACTGGTCTTGAAAAGCTGCGACATCTTGTGACATTATGACTTGTTCGGTTAACCGGATCCCAGTTAGCTTTTGCCAATGTTGTTGCTAAAGTCTTCCTTGTTTTAGACATAATAAACATTAACTACTGTTAGATTTCCAAGTAGCTTACGTAAAGGCCACCCTAATTTGTACAGATACAAGGCTTAGTATATAAGTCACCCAGTTACTTGATTCATATTACCTCACAGTGAAATGTGGGTCACCTTTTTGTCAGGCCACAGAGTTCACACAGTGTAAAAAAGACTCTTGCCTCTTGACCGCAGTCCCCACAAACACCAGACAATGCATGTTTTACTGATGTATAAACTGTATGGTACATGAATACAGAGTTAGTGGGCATGTCTACATATCTGTGTGTGGTGCTCTTCTGACTTCATGAGGACCATTTTTAGTTTTAGACCTTGAGTGTATTGACATTTTTGAAAAGTGAAGATTTTTCACAAGCCCCTTCACTTCATTTTTTACTTTATTGTAAGTTACTTCTCTTTACTTCACTTTAATTTAAGTTACTGCAATTCTCTTATCATTACTTTACTTTAAGGTACTAAACTTTTTTTCTCTTTACTTTAAATTACTTTACTTAACATCTCTTTATTTTACTTACCTTCTTTTTAATTACTTCACTTTACCTCACGACATTTCCCTTTAATTTAAGTTACATAATGCATCATCCCTTGACTTGACTAGAATTTAAGTAACTTCACTTCTCTCTACCTGACTTTAAGGTACTTCGCGTATCTTCTTTTGATTTTACTCCATTTCGCTTTACTTTAGGTTTTACCAAATTTCACTCTAAGTGACTTCACTTTCATCTAATAAACCTAGTAGGTGGAGTTTGGTAACAAGGCTCAGTTCACAGCAGCATTGGCACTGCACATTGACAGACATCAGTCTTTGGTTGTTCAGAAGACTGTTTAATAGTTAAGAATTGGTTTTAGGGTTGATGTTAGAATTAGGTTATGGTTAAAATGTTTTTTTCCAAATTTAGCTGTAGCTAATATTATATATATAAATATAGATATTTTCCCAAAGATATAGTCTTTTAAGAGGAATTCCCTATTTGTGTTTCTTAACTTGGAATGCACTGGACAACAACTTGAAATTTTGTTCCTTGTGTCTTAAATTTGCTTTGCTTTCTCTTCACAGTCATTAATGACAGAGACCATTATGTAGATTATTGTACAAAGTATACAGTAAGTAAATATTATATCAAGATATGTTGAAAATGTCTTAAAGCCCCAAAAATCTCTCATAGTAAGAAGCTGATTGAGGAAAATAGTTTTTTTAGTGTCATTAACTTTTATTCGTGTTATATTGGGGTAAGGATTGTGGTTATGCATTTAGTTGTGGTGATTAAGCTTTGAGTTAGGGGCTGGGAAATGTGTTATGCTAATGGAGGTCCTCACCAAGACAAGAGTGTATGTGTGTGTTTTGTACCTCCTGGTCAGGTGAGATGGCAACAGCAAAAACTTTGACTCCATGTTGCCTGGCTTCATTAGCAGCCTCCTGCACGCCTCCACATGGCTCTTTGTAACCAGTGATGGGATGGCCATCAGTCACTACCACGATGTACTTGTTCTCATGGTAGTGGGAACCCCTGAATGCAGGCAGACATCACAAACACACGCTCTGAAATTATATCTCCTCTTCTCTTCTTTTCACTCAATCTGCTAAATGTGTATGTGTGGGTGTTATTATTACCCTATGAGCAGCTCAGCAAGGCCTCTCTTGATGGCACAGTCAGTATATGTGCCCTTGCCAATGTATTTGATGGTACTGATGGCATTCTTCAGGGCCTGGCGTTGAGTGGTCATGTCACTCAGCTCTCGCACAAGGATGATTTCATCACTGTAGTGCAGTGCTCCTGAGTTCCATGTCAGCATGCGGTCACATCGGTGATGCCTGGATAAATAGATGTGTTAGATAGAGTAAATCTAAAAGTACAGCCATCAATTAAATCAGCACAAAATTAATATGCACAAACAGGCAGTGGTGAAATGTAAGTAGCCTAACTCACTCAAGTACTGCTCTTAAGTACAGTTTTGAGGTACTTTACTTGAGTATTTCCATGTTATGCTACTTTATATTTCTACTCCACTACATTATATTACAAATATTGTAAATCTGTCTGTACAGCTTCAGTTACAAGTTCATTTTCAGATTCCGATTTTGCACAAATAAACCTGCGACGACCAAATAAAAAATGATGCATGAGTCTAGATGTAACTAGCCACTATATAAAGTAGTCGTAGTAGTACTCGTAGCAATGGTGGCATAATATTGTGTAACTGACAGGAGCAGTTCTGCTGCCTATTGATAACTTTTACATTTGATAATTTAACATTTTGCTTATTATACTTCTGCACTTTTACTAAGTGATGGGTGTGATTTTGTGTGGTCAGAAGTGTGCTGTATTACACGTGTAACCCCAAACAGTGATGTCACATGTGTCCTAGAGTACACCTGTACATCATTACAGTAAGGTGAGAAGTTAAACCACTGGAGTTGTTACTCTTTAAATAAGATTTTGAATGCAGGACTTAGAGAATGGAGTAGCTTTACCTTGTGCTATTGCTGCTTTTACAAGTAAAGGACTTGAATGCTTCTTCCATCACTGCAGACATGGTGTGTGTGTGTGTGTGTGTGTGTGTGTGTGTCTTACATCTCCTTGAGTTCATCTATGAAGCGATTGGTGAACTGTATGATCTGGTCAATATAAAAGTTTGGAGGTTTCTGTCTGAGGGCGACACTCTCCGATGTATCAAGTACAAAGAAAAGGTCAACAGGACAATCTGATCACAAAAAACAAAAACAAAGATGGCCGTCAGCAAATATCTTTTACTGAACAACCTTAAAACAGCCAAATGACACATTCAAATATATGTGTTCAGGAACCAGTAAATCTGAAATGCATTTACGATCAATAATTCACGCCTCAATTCAAATGATGTCAGCTCTACTGCAGCACTGAGGGCATCAGGCCAACATGATGCTGTGCCCTGCATTACAGTGGGTGTCATGGGGCTGATCTATCTGATATATCCATCTTTACACAGGTAGATTTATGACAGGTGCAGGTCTGTACAGACTATCTGCACCCATAACATGGCTCTATATATACAACTGTACTATGACTGTTGTACAGCACCTTGGAAGAGAAGCAGGCCTGAGGTGCCATCACCTGCTTTGGTTCTTGTCATGTTATCACTCTGGCATCCAAAGCAGACCTAATGTTTGCATTACACCCAAGGCCTACTGTTCAGGCCCACTAAGACAACTGTGGCACCAAAGAAGGGCCTGCTCAAATTGGCTAGGCTAATTTCATCCTCTGATCTTCCTTTCAGTTGCTATTGCACATCTGCTGGTGATTTGTAAGGCTTCTCAGACTGATAAAATACGTAGGAAATATGTAGGCCAAAGACACTGAACATCTGGACTAGCTCTTGCAGTAAAAATCACTTCAGTGCATGACACACTACATTATAACACAGAAAGACCACTTTTTATACAACATAGTGCCATAAACATCAGATACTAGAGCATTTACTTGGAAAGTACAACCTATTTCAGCTAACTTACCCGACAATCTGTTTCTTTGGTTCAGAGTTTGCGCTCCGGCCAGAAAAACGCACAGCAACGCAAGGAGACCTCTAAGAGTCTCCATGGTTAACTGCAAAAAAAATTAAAAAATACAAAAGACAAAACCCCAATCCCCAGACAAAAAACAGACACCGAACCACTCCGGCCCCGAGCCGAACCACTAAACCGATCCGGCGAACTTTTGGTGATCCAGCGCTCCGCCGCAGTTTGTCCGAGGAGAAACCCAGAGCGCGCTGAGGAGGACCATGAGCAAGACGAGGGAGGAGGAGAAGGAGGAGGAAGCGCTCACGCGCTTTGTCTGTGGACGATTAATAGACTCGAGCGCGCACGGGCCTTAAGTTTACACAAAATCCCAGTTATGCCTGCTTCCTTAAAAGGGTCCCCGAGGGACACAGATTACACAGGAATAAACAATAAACCTACTGACTGTGAAGGAGGCTCCAAAGAGCACAGCTTTCGGGGGTTTTTGTTGGTTTTTTTTGCAGGGAAGAGTGCATGTGTGTTAATTGATTTTAGTTATGTTGTAATGGTTTCAGAAAATGTATAATGAGCAATCAAAAAGAGCATTTTAGCTTTCCTTTCCACTATTACAGATATAGGACCCTGTCTAACATATGCCATGAAAAAAGAATCAAGAAATGTAACCGTGAATAGATACACACTGGAATAATTTCATCAAACTTAATGAAAAGCAGACGCACATCTTGGACAAATTTTCAATTCTTTTTCAGTAAAATTTCTGTGGAAGATGGGGGTGGGTGAAGTTTGCCTGGTTACATCTGGTTCACTTAGGCGTCCAGACCTGACCTGAACAGAAAGGCAAGAGGACGGAGAGATCGTTACTCCCCCTTTTCCTCGGAAGCAGAAAGAGACACAGTGCCATCTAGTGCTGCAAAGTACTCCTTTTTGACAGACGTTGGGGAGGACGTTGGAAAGAATTTCGGGGTGCAGTGAGGCACTTCCATGGAAGGAGGCAGAGAGGTGTAGGCGTGGAGTGTTCATCTGGCAAGGTGTTGATGGGGTGGACGGTGCACAGTTGCTGTGGACACACGTGTGTTTTTATGTGAGTGTGTATGTATGCGCAAACCGTGGGACTGCAGGGAAGGTCTGGCCTGGACTCAGATTTTCCACTGAGATCACTGTTTCAGGGAGTAAAAGTTGTGTGGAGAAGCAAGGAGGGAAGGAAGGAAAGGATAGAAGGAAGAAAGGGCGGGACGAGGAGAGGGAATCATCTGGTAATGATCTGTGTTTATTAGCAGGCTCTCATAGTAAATCTGTTGGATTTTTTGGCAGCTGTGGGCGTGTGTATAAAATTTAATGCATGCATTTCAAGACTCGATACCAGCCTTCATCGGGAATACATTACTCTATAAAACTCTGGAGGAATTCATAAGGCAAGAAGTTAGGGGTGTTTTCAGTTTTCACAATTACTTGAGCAATTTTGTTCAAAGGAGGGGACCTTTTGTTTTCCGTCTTATTACAGTAAACTGACAGGTGGGACTGAGTTCACTTAATTATCTCAGGTCACAAACCATGTGAAACAAAGACACAGTATGACCTCAAAAGGTCAAGCTAAAGCTCCATTACATGCGAAAGAAATGCAAAAACACACATACTTCCTACAGCTGAAAGCTTCTGCTTAATGTCTTGGGCAAAGCCTGTTGGCAGACAGGATGTAGCACGAGTTTCCACAGGATCCTTCAGTGGGGAAGATTAGTAGCATTTCTGAGTCAGAGAGAAAGAAGGAATAGTGCTGAGTAGGGCCAGTGTCTCCAGCCTGACAAAACACTTTTTTTTAAACATCTTGCAACGTTTAACACACCACCACATTCGTCTTTGGGGCTGATCTTCATGTGAATTGCAGAGATTTGTTGTTTGAGAGATATAAATCAAAAGCTACTTATAATGAGTGACCACAGTTCAGATGAAACATAAGCATGGAACAAGGGAGAAATTCAGAGGAAAAATAACATCTCTTTACAAGGAAAAAAGTAAAATCAGTGTGGCACACATGGAAGATATTATCACTACGTGCCTGTTACAATGTAAGACGTAATCTGCTGGAAATGTGCTGGGAAGAGCGGTGATCCAGATCATGCTTACTGTTAACTAAACTGGGCTAAAGTGGCTACATAGAAACAGAACTAACAGTGAGCAATTCTCCACATCATTGTTTAAACCACTTCAGATACTGTTAAATAGCAGGCTAATAACCATGCCAAACAGCGGTGATGATAGGAAGTGGGCCAGATGAACTTCTGCTGCATTAGTACATGTGTGTACTATTACTACACACACTGTGTACTATTAAGTCTCTCTTCTCAACTTTTGATTAGTTTCCAGCTGCTCCAGTCTGCAATAAAGCAAATAATATCTGATTGATCCCATTTTATTTTTAATAGCTCTGGTCACAAATGGCAACACTGCCTGGTAATGCATAAAGATCAGGAGGNGTCACCTGCTGCCATCTAGTGAAACCTTCTTTTATTTTCAGCAAATGTAACTTTCAATAGTATACACACTTTTTCTCAGAACAGATACAGATGTTTTCCTCTGCTAAATAAATTCAATCAACATGCACAAGGTATAACGAAGGTAATTTAATTGGAAATTCAAAAACTCTGCAATCCATAGTGGGGCATAGAAAAGGCCTAGAGGAATAATGTTGAAATGAACTGTCATAATTTTTACTTTGCACTCACAATATTTGTCTTTCAGCATATTTACAGAATCTATTTGTTTTCAGGCCTTTCCAAAAATATATTTTCACCAATATTACAGCTTCTGAACATCGTTGTCTTACCCAAATAATATCCAGAATAACATCCAAACGTATTCATGCATAAGAAACTGAAAAGCTGGAAGAAAAAAAAAGCTCAAGGAACAGTCAGAAATGAGGAAATGAGAAAATAATGGACCATTTGCATGTGGAGATGTTAAAGAAATGGTTCCACATTTTGTGCAATTCCATTTCTTGCTGAGAATTAAATGAGGTTTACACCGTTTAATTTCTGTCTCTTTAACATGAAGTTCCAGCCAACCAATTAGCTTAGCTTAATGTAAAGACTGGAAGCAAAAAATTACACCTACTAGCACCTCTTCAGATCAATTATTAACATGTTGTTTGTTTAATCCATACAAAAACTATAGTGTAAAAACAACTTGTTAGGATAGTCCAGCTTCCAATCTTTGTGCTAATCTAACCATCTCCTGGTTCCAACTTATTCACAGACAGAAAGTAGTGTTACCTATTCCAAAATGTCAAACTATTCCTTTAAATGTACACATAGTCCTTGACAATTGGCTAATGTGACTACATTTACTTTCCAGTCAAGAGGAAACTGAACTTTTAACCTCAATTTCAACAGCAACTGTACATCACCATTCTATATTCCTTCACATATTGCTTGGTTTAGTTGGTCCATTGCAATTTTAGTAGCTACTCTGCCAAACACAGTGTCTCAGTATATGTGTGAAATGTTATCCAAGATTCTGCTCCAGTTTGCCTTCAAGCCTTACTCAGTTCATGTTGGCGTGGCTTTTCAGGTGCCTCCTCAGGTGGTTCAGACAGGTGTAGGTCTTGGGACAGATTTGGCAGTGGTACGGTCTCACTCCTGAGTGGTTTAGCATGTGCTGCTTCAGCACACTTCCATCTGAGAAAGCTTTCCCACACTGAGTGCACACATACGGCCGCTCTCCTGTATGCACACGCATGTGAACAGTTACCTTGTGTGCCATTGTAAAACCTTTGCCGCACACTGTGCACTTGAATGGCCTTTCTCCTGTGTGGGTGAGCCTGTGGGTGCGCATTGCACCCATCTGGGAGAAAGCCTTGCCGCAGTCTGGGCAAACATGCGGCTTCTCGCCGGTGTGAACCCTGGTGTGACTCCTCAGTCCTCCTGCTGTGGAGAAACACTGTGAACAGTGAGTGCACTGGTAAGGTCGTTCTCCTGTGTGAGTGCGCATGTGCTGCTTCAAGTCGTAGCGGTTCCTGAAGCCGCGGCCACAGACGAGACAGCTCTCTGGTCGGTCATCGTTGTGGCGCAGCTCGTGATTGGCCAGGCATTTTTCAGACAGGAAACACTTTCCACATTCCTGACACTGATAAGGTTTCTCATGGTCAACTCTCTGATGGTACTTCAGCTCGCTGATACCAGGGAAAGTCTCATCACAGTATCTGCACCTGAAGCGATGGTTGGGGCTGTAAGGGAGCTGGTGGTCACTCATCTGATGGTTCCTCAGCAGGTGGGCCATCTTGAAGGTCTTTCCACAATGAGAACACTCGTATTTTGTCAGCAGCTGGACACACTGATGCCTGACCCGCTCATGTAGAGACCTGAACTGACACCCACACTTGGTGCAAATGTGGGCAGCGTTTTTACACTTTCTCTTCCTGTGGCCGGACAGGTGAGCTTCTGTGCGGAAGGCTTTACCACACTGGGAGCATTTGTAAGGCTTCACCGCAGTGTGGAACCGCTGGTGTTCCAGAAATTCAAACCGGTACTTAAAGCTCCTTCCACACAGTGGACAGTTGTGTGTGACGCGTCCTCGTGGGTAGAGACTTTTGACAGATGTTTTTCTGGAGGACAACGATGTCGATGACATCCGATGAGCGGAGCCACTCTTCCTGTGTTTACCTCCAGTCATTACTTTGGCGGTCTCCATTTCACCGACCTCATCGTGCCGTTGTTGATGTTTGGCCAGACACTTGGAGGAGATGAAGCTCTTTCCACATTGCTTACACTGATGAGGCTTATCATGATCTACCTGCTGATGATACTTCAGGTCACCAATTCCTGAAAAACCTACCCCACAGTGACTGCACTTGAAAAGGCGGCTTTGGACATGAGTTAGCAGGTGTTCCTTTAAGCTGCTGGACTTTTGAAAACTCTTTCCACAGTGCCCACAATCATAGTTACGGCCCCGTTTTGGGCAGTGGTGTCTAAATTTGTCCAGCGAGGTTGGAAAACTGTTCCCACATTTAATGCACAGATATGCAGCATTTTTGCATTTCCGTAGCCTGTGACCGGCCAGCAGAGTGGCTGTTCTGAAAGCCCTCCCACACTCAGAGCAGTTGTAAGGCAGCAGCCCACTGTGGACTCTCTGGTGTTCGATGAGGACAGAGTGATGCTTGAAACATTTGTCACACTCCGGGCATTTATGCACCCCTGACTGCTGCCTCCTGCGAGGAGATGATGAGATGTCTGTCCTTTTTGGTGATTCAGGAAAGTCAGTTGAGGTGGAAGGGTTTGTAGAAAGCTCTTCGTCGAACATGACAATCTGAGGAACGTCATTATTTTCATCACAAGCACTCGGGTGGGACGCGATGGCAACTTCCAGCGATGGAGGGAGACACAGAGAGGGAATGAGTAGATCGTCTGAGTGAAACGGAGCTACAGAGAAAATATGAAGAGATTATTACAACAACGTGTAAATACAAGAGTCTCCCTCTTCTACAACTAATACACTGAAGGTTAACTGTAGTCTGTAGGAAATGTAAACTGTGCACATACCAACACTACTCTTAGCCAGTTTCCCGTGGCACTGTTTGCTTTGAAGAAGAAATTTAAGGTCATCTCCGTTTGAGACACACTGCATGTACTCCTCTAGGACAGAAGGGGCAGCACTGATCCAGGATGCAGTCTACACAAGAGGCACAAAAAAGGAGACATTTTGAATTTCAAGTTGAAAGTGCACCTATAAATTGACTTTATATTTTAATCTTTCAGAAACCCTTTTTGCACCTGTTTGAAATCTGGTATTGGCAGCAGCTCCTCCAGTCTGGTGAAGAATTCACAAACCAGCGTCTCCAGTGCTGTGTCGAAGTCCGGGCCATACTCCACTGGAAACACATTCTGCCGGAGAGGAAAGATAAAAACAACCACACATCTTCAGCACGTGGAGTCATCCGTAATGATAAGTCAGCATCAACAAAAAGTGAAAATTAAATGTATAGTAAAATTGTGAGGAAGAAATATTTATAGCATTTGAAATGTGGCAGATCAGATAATTTACTGCAAAATATACACGACATTAAATATTAATTTTACCTTGAGGAAGTGTTCTCTGCCATCTGTGTCTTCAATGAGGCCTTGCACCAGCTTCATAAAGTTTGCCTCTGGTGCTTCAATGACGGGATCATTTGTCTGGGTCAGAAAACAAAAACACAGCCGTCACATCATTTTAAGCAAATTAAATATCATGAATAAAAATAAAAACAACCAATCTGCTGATTATTTTCTTGTTTAATAAAAAGTGCTTTGTCAAGAAAATGGTAAAAAAATGCATATAAAAAATTTACCTGAGCCCCCGTTTCAATAATTATCATCCAAAACGACTTACAATTGCTATATATGTCAGAGGTCGGACGGCTCTGGAGCAACTAGGGGTTAAGTGTCTTGCTCAGGGACACACTGATAGACGTCACTGTGGGAATCAAACCCGGGTCTCCCACACCAGAGGCAAGTGTCTTGTCTGCTGCACCATCGTCAGCCAGAAAGCAGAGAGCCTAACCCTGAGTTGACTGAACAGCTGATTGGAATTAGTTCAATTAACTCTTAATATGTTCACTCTGAGTTAAGCGCGTGTGGGGAATGAAAAAACCCATTATCAATGGAGCCCAGATACTACATTTCATCATGGCAATGTGTAAATAGAAAGCAGAGCCTCCATTTTAATCCAGGGGCACTAGAACTCTCAATGCTAGCCAGCGCAGACCATAGTATTTATCTAAACAGCAATGGAAACAGGAGATAACCCTATTACATTTTATTCAGTGTAATCCATTCATTCATCATTTACCAGACTTGAGAAAGTGTTGAAATCCTTCTTACATGTGATTTTTAAAAATATGATGCCAGGGGACAAATGCCGGTGGTAATAACTGAAGATGAAAATATGGATCAAACAGAGACACAGTTTACTCATGAACCTATGATTGTAAACTCATAGCCGGACCCAGTTATAATTAATTTTGTGATTTGCAGTTGAAAATGCGAGTGTCGGGGTTCCCACTCTATTCTAGAGATCATGTTTAATGACTTTTCCAGGACATTTTCATTGATCATTTAGCTGGTAGGACAGACAGGGATGCCGTCATGTACTAATATGTCCCTCTCTGGCATATAACGACAACTTAAACACTCACTTTTAAACTACATTTAGTCGTTTCAGCTGTACCACAATCAGTGGTGGAATGTAACAAAGTACATTTACTCAAGTACTGTACTTAAATACACATTTGAAGTACTGGTACTTTATTTCAGTACTTTCATTTTGTTCCTTTATACTTTGACTCCACAATATCTCGGAGGCAAATATTTTACTTTTTACTCCAGTAAATTTGTCTGAAAGCTTTATCTGCTCGTTACTTTTTAGATTTAAATCTTTCCTGTACAGTGGAAACCATATATCTGCAAATGTGATGGTTTTAAATTAAGAATTTTTCAGATAAACTGAAGGATGAAGTCTTGAAAACTATCCAACTTCTTAATCTAAATAAACTATTAAAACCAACCTTGGATCAGCTGGAAACAGGGCTGTTTTTCTAAACTCATAAAAAGTCGACTTTTTAGAGATACAATATGTGGTTGTCAAAAGACAGCGAAGCTATAAACACGTAAAGACCTTATAGAATATGATCTGAATATTTCTTCCACCACTGACCACAATCAACCTCACTCAGAATATTCACATCATGATAACTGTGTTAGAAATGTTCCATCAGTGTGACTAATCACAATATGATAGATGACTGTTTATTGATCAGTTACAGCTTCATACAGATTAGTTTGATTTAAAAAGGGATTTCTGCAGTAATGTAGAGCACAGTAAATGTTTCAGTGCAACTACTGCAAAGCTGACAGCTGTTTTAAAGTCCAGTGTTATAAAGAGGCACAGGGCAGCCTACAGATTTTTTTTCTGAGCTGAGGATGAATCCACGATATTGGGAGATCTTACTCTGTCCTTTTAATTTAATTTATCTATTAATAATATAAATATTATTTTCAGATGTCCAGAGATTGCTGTTTCTGTCCTTATCGTCATGTTAAAGATCATGTTTGGGTAACAAACTAATATCCAACCAGGATTTCGATAGGCTCGATGTTTTTAAAGACGGAAACATCTGGAAATGAATGTGTATGTGCTTTGATATTGACTGTATAAATTAGGAAATGAAAGTGTGTCAGACAGCTGCTTCAGGCTGAGGGGAGGAGTCGGAGAGGAACTCAGAGTTTGTAGAAGAAAACCTCCTCCCTGAGGATGTTCACATCTTAAGTTACTGTAGTTACTGATCTAGGGTTCCTCTAATTTTGGTCTCTGAAATAGATAATCCAGAGATTCCCTCATCTCAGGTTTAACATACTCAGAGTTTTCACCAATCCTGCTTTCTGAAATGGAGCCCAGGTCTTCAGATTGTTTGTTTGGTAGAATTTACTTTCACATAAGACAAAAAGAAGCATCAAATCCTGACAAGTGAGAGGTTGGACCTAGGGCTGAATAATTTTGAAAAATTATCTAACTGCGATTATTTTGACTGATATTGCAATTGCCATATGATTTGCTAGATCGGAGAGAATGATAATTTTTACATCATTATTCTCATTTTGAAAAACCTATTCAAATCATTTTGGTGTGATTTGTACCAGACAAATATGTTTTAACTCAGACATGTAGGCCAGGACATCTCTGCAGCACAACAATATTTAATATTTGATCGGCAAGATCTCTATTAATTGTTCAGCCCTAGTTGGAAAAACTCTACGAATTGGCATTTATTGCTTTACAATTTAGCTGCTGATCAATTAAAAGATGAGTGGATCATTTCAGTTCTGAAACCAATTACTAAAATTACTCACCTCCTCAATGCAAGATCGGATTCGGTTGAGGTGAGTCTCAACAGCCTTGAGATCTTCAGGGTGTTCAGAACGCAACAGTTCAAGAGTTGTCTAGAGGAAATTTAATTCATGAGTTTAATGTTTCCATGATACCTTTTCTAGTCTCTTATTTGAATAGCTCTCATTATACACATGACAGACCTACATGTCTAAACACTTACCCTTGCTCTAAGGCCCAGCGAGAGCAGCCTCCCTTCTCTTTTGCTCATCAGTTCTGGCACTGCATCTGTTACCATAGAGACAAACTCTTCCAGTTTCCCATAGTGCTTTATGTTTCGCTGGCGTACCACTTCCCACATCACTGCCGACATCAGCCTAAGTGGTGGAACCAGGAGTGCCAACGAGGACAGGGGGACGCTGAATTCTGCAAAGGGAAATGAGACTGGGTCAAACAAACTTAAGATTAAAATGGAACCCTTGTACACTGAAACAGAGTTAGTAAATGCTCAAAGTGTACCAGCAACTCAGTAGATTACCATTATTTGTTTTGGCTGGTGAGTGAAGTAAATCTACCATCCATTTGCATATTTTATGAGCATTTTTTGAACCCTGTAACCACTCTTACATTCTGCCCAGAGTTCACTTATAATGTTAATATGTTACGTTATGTAATTTGGATGGTGAAGATGCTGAGATAACTTAAAAGATTGCATTTAATGCAAATAGTTATTTGTGCTAGGTCTTTCACAAATGTGATTTATTTTTTAAGAGGAAGGGGAATAGTGTTGATGGCAGACTGAAAACGCGTTTGCCCATCAGTAACGTTAACTTCAAAGCATCTCACGGTTACGTTACGTTTTCCTCTAGGGTGTCCATCCCTATATATGGACACTGTGGTGTGAAGCAGCACTGTAGGGTGCAGCTATCTAAAGCACCAGGCTTGTGTGCATACCCATTGCATGTTTACAGCTCTAAACGTTGCAATAATCCTGTAATGCTAAACACACAGTCAATGTTTTAATAATGCAGCCAATTTACTGATGGTGCGTTGACTTTCGCAAACACATACGTTAACTAAACGTTGTTTTATTAATTATCCTGTTTCTTCTTGCTTTAACTGTCAGTGAAAAAACAAGCCGTTGTATTATGTCTGAAACATGTTAAAAAGCGTCTTAGACCGCAGAACAACGATTTAAACACCAACTATCGTTTGTGCTTAAGGCAAAGCGTTCGCTTTAACGTTAGCAGACTAAGGTTAGCCTCAGGGCCGCTGATGTTGCCAGGTAAAACCGGTCTATTATTGTGGGGGAAACAATTCTTGTTCCAGGGATTAGTCGAGGCCTGTTGAGCCTCGGCTAATCCTTAGCTTCAGCTATCCGACTAGCCGCATAAGAAGCGAAAAATACACCGTTAGCCAAGTTTTGCGAGCGAATACATACCC
>JAPMOB010248200.1:0-32849 GCA_029875015.1 Lepomis gibbosus
CCAGCGCTCTCTACCATGTGATCATTATACATCGTCTTGTACTGATGACCCGTGGCTGATTTGATTGTTTTTTCATGTCAAGTGCATTTTTCGCAATAAATGCCTTTGTTTTAAAACGGATTTTCACTGTGTTTTTTTGGGGTTGATGCATCTGCCTGCAGCTTTATAATGGAGATAACACAGAACATAATAGGAAACAATACACACTTGTGTACTCTGATGCATAACAAACGCATTACCTGTATAGCCCATTAGGATTTTACAACTGCCCTTCGGAGGACTCATCCTGAGAATCAATTTATATCCTGTTCCAATTAGTATTATCTGCACTCACAATGTGCTCATTATGAGCTTATGAAGCCTTATGAGCAACACTCCAGGTACAGCTGTCTGACAGCCGTCATTAGCGATACAGACATGCTGGTAAAGGATGTTTAGAAGCAAAGCTGACGCTCTCCTCTCCTGTCTTTTCCTCCCTCCCTCCCTCCCTCCATCTTCTCCTGTCCTCCCTCACCTCCACACCTCTTTCTCTCCCTCTGTTCTCTTGTGCTCTCAAGCCAACACTGGCATGGATGAGGTGTGTAATTGGTAATTTCAGAGCGTCGCCGGCACTCCCCTTAAATGACAACCTCATCTCTCCAGCAGCCGGGCCTGTCTCCAGTGATCACCTCCATTTGCATTTAGAGTGACTAGCAAAAGGTGACAAGGGTGCGTGTGTGTGTGTGTGAGAGAGCGAGAGACAGCAATCTTGGATGTAAGCGCACACAGGAAAAACTTGACACTAACACACAAACTGCTATTTTTTTTAAGGTGAGCAAGAGGAAGGCAGATTTTATTTTTCAGATTCCTGCAGTGCAGAGTTAGTGTTCACTATAAACTGGGAGAAATCACTGCCCACCCAGAGAGTACGTACAGGTATGTATGTATACACACACATCCAACCAACCATCGAGGTGCTGCAGGCCCCTGCAGGGAATCGATCAGCTTTTTTTCTGCTTTACACCAGACCTGTCTGTCTACCTGTCTGTGTGCCAGCTCTGAGTCACATGAAGGGCAACACAGCTGGAGGGTTTCTGCAGGGAGCAAGACCTCTACCAGGTGATACAGCGCAGTCCCGTTGTGTTTGTGTCAAATATTAGTGGGAAGATGTTAAGCTTCTTCTGTCTCCTGAATCTTCCTCTAAAGCAAAAGGGAAGCTTGTCAACATCCTCTATGCGCTTACGTTGTGATAAAAGGGGAAGAAATGTCATTATAGTAGGTATTTCTTTTAAAATGTATTACAGGGGTGGAGAAGGATTACGTGAGGAGGTCTGTGGGTCTCAACCCAAAACAACCTTCTCTTTACAACACAGCCCCTCACATTCATTTGACAGTAATAAACAGAACGTGCTCCATATTTAAGAGTTTGTGCATTTTTAAACAGCCTGCAGAAAAACAATCTCACTTTCATTGAGGAATGAAAGGATATGAGATCACATACAGTTTTAATAGAACAAATCCTGAAGCAATGCACTGCAGTCTGATGCATCCTCACATTGTCCAACAAGACACAAACGTGGAACAAATTAACTGTTGTCCCTTTATAGATTTTCCCACCTTACATGTTCACATCCCTACATCACAGCTTCTTTTCCCACTCTTTCCTTTTACATATGACTTCATTCTGAGTCCAAATTGTTCTTCTCTTGAGAAGATTGTCAGCAGACGACCCATGTAAAATCTGAAGTTATATTAAATGTTTTGCAAACCGTGTTTTTCTGTGTGATTGTGTTAATGTGTGTTACTAAGCTGTGAGGAGAAAAACAGACTGAAACCAATAAAAGTGAAAGCTCCTAAAAGTTTGGATACTACATCCCTGCATTTTAAAGTTTCGTGGAAAAGAAAATCAAAATTGGTTGAAAGTTAGTTCATTTACTTAAGTACTGTACTTATGTACAATTTCAGGTTCCTGGGAATCAACATCACAGAGAACCTGACATGGTCGTCTCACATCTCCACGCTGGTGAAGAAAACTCAGAAACAAACATATTTTTTGAGGAAGCTTAAGAAAGCCAAATTCCCTCACCAAGTTCTTGTCAGCTTTTACAGAGGAGCAATAGAAAGAATCCTGACTGGAAATAACATGGGATGTGCTCGGCCCAGAACAAGAGGGCTCTGCAGCGGGTGATTAAAACTGCCCTGAAGATCATTGGTACCTATCTCCTGAGCATCAGTGATATCGGTGAGGTGAGGTGCCTACACAGAGCCCAAAGGATACTAAAGGACACTACCCACCCAGCCACAGCCTGTTCACCCTGCTGCCTTCTGGGAAGAGATCTAGAAATTTCAGCTGCCACACCATCAGACTGCAGAGCAGCNCCAAGCTATCAGACTCTTAAAATCTAATTCATCCTCAGCACTGCTCCAGTGATTATAGTACATTACTGTTTACCATTTTTCATAATTGCTTCTGAATTAATGTATATTGTCGTAGAGACAAATTCACTCTATAACCTGTTATATTGTGACAAAATAAATCTACCTAAATGCCTACAATTGGGAGCTACTTGTACTACATTATATTTTAGAGCAGAATATTGTCAGCATGTAGTAGTACTACTTATGTATAGCATAATGTAGATGAACTGTATCAAAATGTAATTTCCCAGTAGGGGTGCTTGACCTACCGGTCACCTCAGCAGTATCAAAATATGGTATTGATATCAAAATTATGATCATTGTGATGAACCTGAATTAAAAACAAAATACATGAAGTGGAACATGAGTTGCTTTTTTATTTTTTTTCAATGCAGAAAAAGTAAAAGCGGAATTTACTGACGTCATATTGTGTGAAAAAAAACAAGCAGTGTCATGACAAAAATACAAAGATTTATTTAGAAAGAAGGAAAAAAAAGCTCCCAAATAACACTGTTTATTCCTGAAATACAAGTGTTGTACAAATATTTCTTAGACAAGCTTTTCTCCATTAGTGTGTTTCCCTGGATGTACAAGTTAAGTGGGTAGTGTATAGCTTTACGCAGATAAGGCACAAACACTTCGTAAGCACTAGTGTAAATATAAAGTGGCAGTGTTTGAGTAAATGTTGGTTTATAAAATCACACCTAACTAGAAACCAGCGTTACAGTGTTCTGATTTACTCTGTGCTGTAAAAATACTTTGAAGTGTGAACCCCTGTCTCGTCATCACTCCAGACAAGTGAATAAAGAAATGATTTAAAAAAAATACAGTCAAAAATACATCCTCCCTCTCATGCAGGCCCCTTAAACACAGACTTGACAGAATTATTTTCTCCACAAGTCAGCTCTTTTCAGACAGACTGCATTGCAAACTGTGCCAGGAAAAAATAAGGGAGCAAGTAAAAGACAATATATATGCTGTAACATGTACCTTATCTAAAAGTGAGCCTCAGCCTCACCCTCCTTGAAATCTGTGATTGGACAAGAGAAGCTTAAAGTTCAGAAATAACTTGATTTCCCTTTGGAACAGCAACAGGAGAATCAGTGTGGCATAATAAGAGTGTAAAGCATCAAGGAGGAGAAGAAAAAAAATATCAGACATAATACATAAAAAGGATAGGGAAATATAATGCCCTGTGACCACGCTTCTAACAACTCCTTTTGATGAATGCACTACATCTGTCTCCAGAAATGATCAGACATGGATTCTGCAACATTTAGCTACGAATCTGTCACATTAATGGCCTGTTTGGCAGTCAAAACATACACAGGTCTCTGTGGAGTAAACATTCTGTAGCGTCTCTATTTAAACATGACGGGATTATTACATGTAGAGCTGCAATGCAATGCTCACACAACACTGCTGGACAACAGTTAAATAACTAATAAAGTGATGAACTGTTTCTCTTTGTAATTATGACCCGCTCGCCTCTACTCCTCGCAGGTCTAAGCAACCCTGCAGATTTCCTGATACATTTGTCTATGTCATCAATTATGTGTTGAACACATGGTGCCTATTTTACACCATCAGACAATGCCATGAAGAGTTCTCTTATTATACACCAACAATATGGCAGATTAAATGTAACTGAGGAAGTCCCTTTCAATACACTGTTTGTACCTATCAAAGTCCTTAAATCAACATACAGCATCTGGTGAAGAGACTGTGTGAGGACCCTGAGGGGTCCCTAGTCTGGGCAGAAGTATAAAAAAAGAGGCAGGTACATAGAAAATAACAATGAAATTATATTTAAAAAATGATAAGATAAATATAAAATATTACACAGAGGTATAAACGCTACAAAGAAGATTAAAAATACCACAGAGGAAAGTGTACACAGGATTCATGGGTACAGTCATTAAAACTTTGGCACAAAAGCAAACTCACACTCGCACACACTGCTGGTTTGTGTGGGGTTGTCCTGGTTAGTGTTTGAGACTGGCCACAAAAAGGCTGAAAAGGACATGGGCAGAATGTCACTGGTTATACCGGTCATACTGGAGTGTACTTGAGATCCCATTGTCTTCACATGAAGCCAGAACTGGAAGAAAGAAGAGTAGTGAATCAGTTTCATAATATACTGTATCTCACACCATATCACTGAGTTTACTACACTGCCTCTGTTACAAAGTTTGTCAGTAAGTAACTTTCATGTCCACTCAAAGCGAATGTGGCCTTCTTCCCACTTCATGCATTAGTCTTCCAGATTCAATTTATGGCTTGTGTTTATGGTTACAAAATTTTCACTGTCACATTCAATATTTTATTAAAATTGAAACTTTTGCAAAGACTTTAATGAATAAATATGAGTGATGAACAGTGCAGGATTGCAAAATCCTGCCATCAGCACAATATGTACCACATGTCAGTCAGTGCACTCATGCACACAAATCTTAACACACTCAGTCAGCATCAGATTTGCTGCCATGCAGGTATTTTACCAGCAGGTGGCAACATGTCCTATATCATATAAAACAGCTCTGAACCCAGTTTCAACAGAGACTCACTAATGACTCAAAAGGTTTCATTTCCCCCCTCACTACCTGTAGCTCTGTAAATCTACGGATCCTGAATATTTCCATCAAAAATCAGCTTTAGCTTTAGGGGAGCCTCTCACTTCTTGCGGTCCTTGTCCTTCTTGCCGTTGGCGGTGAGGCTCTGGGCCTGCAAGAGCTGGGCGGCAGCTCGTCTCTTGCTGAAGGAGCTCTGGTCTTCTTCCAGGTGTCTCTTCTTCTCCTCAAGAGCTGCTTTCTCGTCTGCGTGGAGGCGCTTCAGCTGCTCAAAACGACTTTGTAGCTGAAACACACACACAAACTGAGTTGCAGCTGGGTATGCCTCCATTTTTGCGACCATCAAAACTTTAAGAGATCTGCCAGTGGAGCAACTCACTCAGCTAGAGATGACAAGGGCCTAGTTAGTTAGTTTGCGACTAACACACAACATTTGCATGTCTATGTACCTCTCGCTCAGCCTCTTTCAGTTCAGACTCCTTCTCCTTCACCCTCTGCACAAACATCTGCCTCATCTCGTCCTCTCTCTTCTGCAGCTCCACTAAGAACTCCTGGCGCTTGGCCTCGTAAGTCTGCTGCAAGCTGCACACACACACACACACACAAACAGGTCAGCTGTCGGATGCACATTTAAAATTTTTATTTCATTCATGAAGTTGGCAGCTCACCTGACAGGTTTGCACTCGGGGCCTGTGTCTTTGAAACCCATTTCCTCCAGTTTGCAGCGTCTGTACAGCTCATAGTGGCGAGTGTGTGTCTGCTCTCTCAGGTCCTCCATGTTTACACAGATCAGCATCTCCCTCAGCTTCACAAAGTCACAATGATTCTCGTTCTCCACTGGCACACGCACAAATATACATGAGACAAATAAAAGGGTTAACCTCCAGCTGATAGTAAATATAGTAAATTCCTTTAGATTTTTCTTTACTGCAGTTTGGCTGCCTGCAAACAAAGATTGATAATTCTTATGGAGGTGAAAAAACATTTAGGTCTGATGTCCAATGAAATCACTGTGTTAAGAGCAAGACTTTTGGCACAGCAGTGTGGGAAAACAATCAATGATCATCTTACCTTGTACTACACCCCAGGGATACTGACGGGCCTTCACCAACTTATTGCCAACGCTGACTTCCTCTGTGCTGCCTACTACAGCAAACGGCAAATGACCCTGCAAAAACAGGTTTAGTTGATTATACGCTTACACAGAAACTGCAAGCAAAGATAATAACATGGCTGGATCCACAGTACTACTGAGCGTTTGAAGAGTTAAATCCTTTCTGTTTAACTGGAAACAAGTCACTATATCGCTAGTCAAAGCCACCAGACCGCATTGATAAAAACAATAATTTTACCTCCCTGGGTTCCTGCTTCCTGCTGGTTGGTTTGTTTGTGTTATTGTGTGACTTTGGTGTTTTAAAGGGGTTAAAAAAACACCAAATTCACACAATAACACAAACTAAGTGATCAAGGCAGCGGTAGTAGAGAGGATAAAATTACTATTTTTATCAAGAGAGTCTGGTGGCTTTGACAAGAGTGCTATAGCGGCTGTTTCTGGTTAAACTAAAAGGAAAAAAAGGTTTCTCTCTGCAGGGATCCTTTCCACAATGTTGTCAGCATGTGTAATGCCAATCTGAGCCTGTCAGTGGCAAAACCAAGCCCTTTAGTAGACATACTTTGACGGGACGCAAGGACTACATTGTCTAATTCACTGTCGACTGCAGTGCGCTTCATCAATACTGGACCAGTTTCAAAAAATGTTATCCAACTGACCCTTCGCTAAGCCACGCACCAAATACATAGCTGGCCAATCACAGTGCAGTATAGGACTCTCTTTAACTGAGGTCTGACTTTCATGGCTGCGCTCCATTGACTAATACAAAAAGAGTCGTTTTCTAGCCTTTTTTGCTGTACTGGACAGAAGCGCTGTTCCTGGGGCACTTCTAATAGTTAAAGTTGCTACCCAGCGAGCTTGAAAGGAGAAGTATGATTTATTTTTCTTTAACGCTTACATAACCCCACAGCCTTTTAATGACTGTAATAGTGAATAGAGACCTACCCAGCTGCGAAGGAACAGTGTTTATATACCTTAATATCATTGTCCTCTTTCTCAGTAGTCAAGTAAGACAGTCAATCATTTTTACGCTGTGATTGTTAACTAAGGCTTTAACTTGTCTTTTTTTCCATGTCAGTTTGAGTCAGTTTGACAGCCTGAATAAAACCTTCAAATGCACAGTGCATTTTTGGAAAAACAAATGTTTCAGATTAAGCTCACCTCTACTGGTCTTTGTAGCTTTCCATGTGATTTCTTTACTGTCAGCTGTACTGATGTATGACTGTTTACTTTAACAATAAGACTTCAATCATTAGAGAGGCTGCTGTCAGTTAATCGCTTCTATGCGTGCAGGTAAATGGTACCGCCCAAAACTCTGCCCGCAAACAGCGATGCTCTCAGTTATTGGGCCCACAATGTTTTCATGTGCTTCATGTGTTTCCCCAAGTCTGGACAAAGGGATCGGGGAACAGTTGTTCAAGTTGGAGTTTGTCTTCATTTAGGCAGATTGTGTTATCAATGGCTTTTATTCAAATTGTTTTATTGATAGGCTTTATCCTACATATAATTACGAAGGTCTGGACCTCGGTGACCTCATAGCTGGTTACTGCCATGGCTATAACGAACCCTAACCCTGGTAAGAAGACTAAAAAGGTACAACTATGCCTCGCCAGAACTGCTTGTCGAACAGTCAGTAAAGCAGCCGCAGCTTCTGACATAACCCGGCCTAAAGAAAGCACTCTAGTTTAGTGTGGTGCAAGAGTTTGTGTGTGTTTCCTTACATTCATTGTAGTGTTGACCTTAGCGACGGTCTCATCATCCAGAGGGAACTGATAGATCTGGACGCCGTTGCTCACCAGCTCACTCATGATTTTGATCTTAAACTTGTGCAGCTCGGTCTTACTGATGGTGTCAGCTTTGGCAATGACTGGGATGATGTTCACCTACAGCAAGAAAATAACAGATTCTTCTTCCTCAGCAATTATTGTTAAATATAAACACTATTATCTGCAGTCTTCACAGATAAATTAGACCTTTAATGCAATCTGTGAAAAGAATATATGCATATATTTGTCAACAAATAACTTCTGAAAGTACAAGTGGGGGCATGAGAATAAAGTACGACATAATGATAAATGTTTAGGAACATTATGTCTGATTATATTCATACACTCTTTTTTCCATCAGACCTCTGACTCTTGTGACATTTGTCTACTTCCACTGAAGAATTCACATAAAGAGGCATAAAGATAACCAGATCAAACACACCGTTTCATTTCCTCATTCATGCAGCTGAATGTTTATTGAAGCACATATCTGAATGCATTTAGGTCTTCAAACAATGAAATCCTGGTTAGATAAGTTATTAGTTTTTTACCCAAACGAGATCTTGAACATGAACATTTTTATGATCAATCTGTCATCGATGCAAGGACAGAGACAGTTATCTCCGGACATCGTGGATTTAACCTCAGCACAGAATAAAATCTGTTTTTCTTTAAGGCTCGTGCAGATTACATGCCTTTCAGCGTCGGCCAATGGCCGTGCTGTTCACACTACACAACTTGCCGTCTTGTGTCAGGAGTCTTTAAGTCATTGTGGCGTTCACGGTACGTGACACGACAGATCAGTGACAGAGGGTCACAAACTAAGCGAGCTGACAGTTGCTGTGTCACCTGACACAGGTCTCCAAACCACATTTTTTTCAAGAAAATGCATGTGAAATGTGTAACGGGAAATGACGCAAACCTACACACAAATCAGCTTTTGTTTATTATAAAGCTAGCAATTCTAAATACAAAGAATCTGGTTGAAATAATGGATTAGCACACAAATTATTATTATTATTAGTAGTAGCAGGGATCATCTGTGCTACAGAGAGAGCTGGAGTATGGATGATGGCATCTATCGGTCCAACCCTAACTGATATTATAGAACTTCATGCAGGGAATGAAATTAGCACCTGACCACCTGCAGGAAATATCTGTGAAACGGCATTTCAAACCAAACGCCTCAAACTGAACCTCAAACTGAGTATTTTTTAGAAGTTGAGAGATGGACTGCTAGGAGATTTGATTTTGCATCACCTAATTTCTCCATAGCACTAGCCTGACCCACAAAAAAGAACAGTGTATGTTTAATCTATCTGAATTATTGCTTGTCAGTTTTGAATTATGCAGAGGGTAAAGACCTTACAATTATTTGCAGATTAAATCACAATATTGGTTAAAAAACAAAAAACAAAACACGTAATTAGATTATTTTCCAAAATCGTTCAGCCCTAAATCAGACGCAAATGACCGTTCATTAGTCTGACTCTGGCAAAGTACAACAGCACAATTCACCAAAAACATTAACTATTCCAACTGTATTTGTTTTAATACTTTTAAAAACTGCTTTTAGATAAGAGTTATCTAAACCAAGTTTAGTGATGTTATTTCTGGCCCAGCAGCTCTCTCTCTCAAGTCATCCCACATTCCAGTCTTGCCTGTCTCTCCGTCATCTTGTCGTACCAAAGAGAGAGAGGCTTGGAATGAGTTGTCATCAGACAGGCTTCTGGGCCAGACCACCCACACCCACATCTCAGCAGAGAAAACACAACTATGCTAGGAGACCTGTTCCAACAGCTGTCTGAGTAACTGTCTCTCTGTCAGTGGTGCAGATTCAACAAATGGCTCTTTCTGTGTGCGTCTGTACAGTGACACAAAAGGACAATTCGAGCATGTGCGCGTGTGAAGTGATTACAGCATTCCACTGCTTTTTCTACTCCATTCACACGCAAATCCAGGGTTACGGACACTCCGGAGCAGTGAAATCACACAAAAAAAACAAACAAAGTCACTATGCACAAGGGAGCATGGGAAAGTTTCTGACCACTTCAACAGTGAAAGTAGAGGTTTAGCCAGTTGGATAGGGAACCATACATAACAACAACATAAAAACACTCGAGGACGGTTGAGAAACAACCACAGCATATTCTCTAATACTTCCCACTATCACACGCCCACCAGTTTGAAATCAGTTCCTATGTAGTGTTTACATCTGCTTCTGCAACGTCCTATTTGTGTTCTTACTGACAAAAACAAATATTAAAAATTAAAAACAAGCTTTTTCGCATATTGACATATCTTCCACACAATACACAAACTGTACAGACTAGAATTGATAGGTCTATTTTAAAATATCCAGGTCAACAGAAGTCAGCCCAAAAACAGCAAACACATTTTAGGTCTCTCCGAAGTCAAAGATGTTTTAGCTTTGACTCTTGATCATGTTCAGGCATTACCAAGCCTCTTTTTTCTCTCTACAATTCTGGCATGGCTACTAGTTAATAGTTACTTTAGAGCTGCCGCTTTGAGCTTTGTAAAATAAAAAATTTATTGCAGCTTCTCCTAAAAGTTTAATACTATCTTAACCACACCGAAGGCAACTATCTTTGGGCAGCCTTTACCATTTGGTTGACATTTTATGGAAGCATCTCCTAGCCTTTCTCTACTATTTATCATGACAGGCTGCCTTAAAATACATCTCTTGTAGCCATATCCCAGATCGACTTCTATATCTTTTTTTCCACCAACTTCTATACTCAGAATAAAGAGAAATGCCCTCTCAATTGCAACTGCTTTTATTTTCAGCAAACTTAACGTGTTAATATTTGTATGAACATAAAAACATTCAACTACTAAGTATAAGTATGAATAAGTGAAAGGATGTTTCTTTTTTTGTTTAATATGTTTACAATCGTTGAATGTTTACCTGTATGTCTTTTTATGTGTCAGTAAGTTGACTGAAACAAAAAAAACAGTTAAATTCCTTTATGTGTAGATAGCCAATAAAGCTGATTCTGATATTGTTTGGAATTTTAGAAATGTCATATCAAAGGAAACATTGACAAGACACCTGATGTACTGACAAATCCATATGAGTATCACACCACTCACACACTTCTCCTACCTTGCTGTCTAGTTTCTTCATGGTGACCAGGTCCAGGGATTTGAGTGAATGACCTGAGGGGGAGATGAAGTAAAGGCAGGCGTGGACTCGTGAGTCATGGTAGTTGTGAAGCGAGCGCTTAATTTTTAGCTCCTCCTGCAGATAACTCTCGAACTGTTTGTCGATGTAGTCCACCACCGGCTGATAGCTACGGGGCAGACAGATAGGGCCGATCAGAAATGTGGGTTTTATTAATGGTAAACAAAGATAAGTTCACAACAGGAGGAAGTTGAAAGTATGACCTTTAACTTAACACTCATTCTTAATCTTTCTCCTCGTCTCTCAAACTCTTTCGAGCACTTCAAGCCTGTCTATAACATACTCGCACACACTCTCCTCCTCCCACCTCTCTTGTTTGTTCATTTGGTCTCCAAAGCCCACAGTGTTGACCACGGTAAGGCGCAGTCTGACGTTACTCTCCTGCAGGTCATAGGTTTGAGCCCGCAGCTTCACCTGAGGTTCAAAGTGGGACGACTCGAAGTTCTCAAAGTTGGTATTAAACAGAGTGTCCATCAGGGTAGACTTGCCAATACCGGTTTCACCTGGAGCAGTAGAAAGATGGGACATAATTTTTAGTTATTGAACGTCACAGTCAGGGTTGGAAATTAACACCTGCCAAGCGCAAAATGCAGGTAGATTTTCCGTTTGGTGGATAAAATTTGTAAGACTTCATGCCACATTGGCAGGTAAAAGTATTCGGTACAATATCACCATATAATAGCTTTTTGAGGTATCCAACAGCGGATCGTTGTTTTTTGTTGTGTGTCACACTTAAATTGGTCCCCGCTGTACCAAGGGATCTACAATCGTGGCTGGTGAAAAAAATGTTTGGCTGGTGGATTTTTTCATCTTCCAGTCCCATTGGCAGGTGAGCCAAAAAGTTAATTTCCACCCTGAGTCACAGTTAACGAAGATCAGTGCCTTCCTCAAGGACACAGTGATGGCAGTTGTTGAGGAAGAAGAAATATTACTCATTCAGCCTACCACATATTTAGCCTTTGTGTAGACTTTTGAACCAGCAGCATCCTGTTCATCACATTGCTGCTTTGACCCCTTGTCTACCTCCACCCCCTAATTCTCAGCCTAATACTCTTATTATCTAGCACTGCCACTGGGATCAACATGCATTCAAGCTAAGAAGAAGGAAAAAAGGAGCAGGCTAAGGCAATGAATCGAGGTAGTCAAGTAAAACAATGCGTGTGTGTGCATGTAGCACCCTATGAGTACTTCTAAATAGCAGTACAGTAGTGTAGAGTAGCATCTTGTGTGTATCTGTGTTTCAATATGTGTTTGTGAGTGTGTTGTGTATGTATGTGTGCGCGTGTATGACATCCCTACCGATGCAGAGAATATTGAAGCAGAAGCCCTGGCAGATGGACTTGTTGACAAGCTGATCTGGAAGGCTATCAAAGCCAACATGGCCCGCCAAGGACAGGGGCCGCATTCCTTTGTCCTGAGGAAGAAAACGCAAAGATCATTCTCAAAAGAGTGCAGGCATTTTCTCATCAAATAAGAATAATGATCCCCCATTGTCAGCCACAACCCTACATATTCATACTTTGTTTAAAAAAGTTAGACAGATGCACAATAATCAGCTTTACAATGTTTGAGTATTACATACATTTACTAGTGGATCTTGGCAATTAATGTAAAAGACCTAAAAAGATGCTCTAAAAGTTATGTTTGTATCTCAACACGAGACAGACACGTGACAAAATCTGATCATATAGAAAAGTCTTTCAATGGGCAAGCTACAAAAAGTTTCCAGCTGACTTTATATAAAGTCTATATCCATTTTTTCATCAGACTGCGCTCTCCTGTGGTTCTCCCCTGACCTGCCCCAGACTGAACTCCTATTCAGAAATCCTGTGGGAAGAGTATGGCGAGTCAGCTAAACAGAGGACTAACAAGGAGGAGTAACTTGTTCTAGTTATGGTGTGGTACAACTTGCTGAGATTGCGGACATTCCGCATGATATAACGTTACGCCCAACCGTTGATAACTGCAAACTACGTTGTCTATGTAGAAAATACTATACACACGTTTCGACATAGTGTTTATTTTTTTCCAGATATATTGGTTGGAGTGACGTTACCTTCGTAAACACCAAATTTCATTCAAAAAAAATGATGCGTTTTAGTGGCGCTTATCGAGCTAGATGACCAGGGTAATCTATATATCTTACCAGCAAAACATGACCTATAACTTTGGCACTTTTGTACCATCTTTAATAACTGTAGCACAAGAGTTTTAAACCGTGGGACACACAACTATTTCCATAACATTTTGCCTGTTGGACGGCTAGCCTAGTGTTAGCCAGCTAGCGCCCACCGCGGTGTATTTTTGTGAAAGATGTAACACGGACTCCCTTTCGAAAAGTTTAAAATTCAACTTCAGCAGCCCCGTTTGATGTTCTGGATACAGCCGACGTGAAGGGAACATGTGTTCTGGTGCTCTACACTGTGTTTAAGTTACGTCTCAAATGTCGTTTTTCCAATAACTTCAAAGACAGAACACTAACCATAGTTATCGGGTTAGCTGTAGCTAACTTAATGATAGCACCGGACACTCCCTGCTCAACTTCCAAGAACATTTCCACAAAGAAGGAAAATACTAACCGACTGGCGAGAAACATCGGAAGAAGCCATAGTTTTAGCCAGATGTTAATAACCGTTACCCCAGATAGATTCAGAAATATATACAACAAAACTGATAAAACAACGACTTCTTTTTTTTCTGAACACTTATCAGGACCGCCTCACTATGTGCGTCCGCCGTCGACAACTAGACAGTCGAGACCACTCAATGCAAGGTAGGAATTAGGTGATATATCGTTTGGACATTTGCTTTAAAATTCTACAAATTAGGGCAAACTGTCGCGGGAATTACAACACATAGCAATGTTAACGAATAAAACACTACAATTGTAAGACAGTATGGTATAACAATGTTAATTTACCGCAGTAATACACCCCCTTCTTCATATAATGGTACAGCGCAACTTAATTTTTCCCAGTCGCTTCAATGGCATGACAATTGTGTCAGAAAAATTGTTTAGCCGATTTCAGTGCAACATCTACATCCAACAGCTACTCGATTCGAATTTTGACCATAGATAATTTACAAGGAACTACAAATATGTTGACCATATTTCGACAGTACAATGTTTGGCCTGCTTAGTGAGTTTTGAAATAATGTGAGATGGCGTATTTTACAAGCCTAATTATTACTATTTTCTGTCAAAGCTAAAATGGAACCAACATAATTAGATTCGTATAGTCTAAATTCGAGTTGTCATGGCGCATTTCCCCTGCATATTTGAATCATGTAGTCCATGTTGTTGACGTGTTGATCAACAGCATTCCCATATTAACAGGTTATTTTTATAAAGTCTATGGTTTTAAGCAGATCTGAATCAGTTAGTCATGACATATAGGCCTATAGTATACTTCTGTTTCGTTCTCATGCCATCGCGGTTCAGTCGACACTTAAAATTAAATCGCATTCTCCAAAAATCAGACTGCTTTCCTAGTTATTGCGAGCCTGAGTTTAGGAGGAGCACTTGAACGCTGCATGATTTCTGCAGCAGTGAGCCGTTTGCTTGGTGGTTTCATCAGCGACTTGCGACCCCTATCTGCCAGAGCTCGACACTCCCCATGGAGGAGAGGAGAAGGCCAGGGAAGAGGATGCTGTCATCTGTCGTCGCAGACCTCAGTGAATGACAGTAACGTGAACATGGAGTCATTTTGAAACGCTCTTGTGCAACTCATTTGGCTTATCTCTAAGCTCTGTTGCGGGCCGTTTGGTGGTGACGATGGCGTCCCAGTGCACGGAGCAAGCCGTGCAGGAGTTCCTGATGGAGAGAGGAGGGAGGGTCCAACAGATGGAGCTGCTCGATCATTTCCTATCAAATTGTGGGAGAAATGACCAGTCGAAAGAGGGGGTGGATCGCGAGGTGCTGAGACGCGTCGTGGACAACGTGGGTTTCGTGCAGGTGGAAGACGGCGTGAAATTTGTTTGTTTAAACACTGAAGGCAGCGCGGAGTCGGTGATGCGTGCGGACACAGACGGCCACGATCACGTGGAGTGCAACGGTAATATCCAGGAGACACTGGACAACAGCTATGTCAACGGAAACCGTGACAGCGGAGACCAAGCAGGTGAGTCATATGCACTCTGTGTTTAGATTAATTAATGTTATAATGCCATTGTTATGTTTGTGGGGCATTTGCTTAAATTTTCCACATATGTAAGTGTCCATATGTCTGTATCATAAGTTAGGTAGATTTTATTTGTCTTTCAATAACGTTACGCTTATTTGTTTTTATTAACTTCGGTACTATTGTTTGGCATTGGCCCTTTTTACCATTGTTTTTGAAGGCCAACTACTATAGTGGTTTAGACTGAAGTTGTCAAAATCCAACAATCTGTAGCTGTAAGTTTGACATCCTTCTTGGCAAAAATAATTATTCAAAGTGTGCAATAATTCATAATAATCACACAAAGAGAATAACATGACTAACCTTGTGCAAACATGAAGGGATTACAATGAGTAGGCTGCTTTGGAGTCAGCTGAGGTTAAGATTATGCCATAGACAACTCTATAGTGTCAAAGTTGTATGATAATGACAAAAAAAACTAATATGTCCAGTGGTTCCACAGGAGCATCCAGTCCGCTGGCTGTCACCTTGGACAATGACAAACAGTCAAATAGCAATGAGCAACCTGCAGCCCCCTCCCAGAATAATAAGACCAACACAGTGACTCCTACCTCTGCTGGAGGTGGGGAGGTGAAGCTGAGGGAGAGGAGGAGGCGTGAATCGGCCCCAGTTATTGGGATGCCAGATCTGGACCATGCTCACCCTGCGGGGTCCCACAACTTGCAGGTGAGGGGAGCACGCAGGGTGTCCAAAGGTTCCCAGCGGGCCATGCTGATCAGCTGCCTCTCTGAAGACAGCGCCTTGGAAGGGCTGGACCCTGTGGGAGATATCAACACACCCAAGGGAAGTCGCAGGAACTTCATAGAGCTGATGATGAGTAGTTCTCCGCAGGTACGATACCTTGTGTCTCTGGCATGAAAAAAGCTTCCAAGTAGATTATTATTATTATTATTGTTCTTGTTGTTATCAGTCATCATTTTTGTTTGTAAGGCAGCTTTATAAAGCTATATACAGGGCAAAGCAGTTAAAACAAGTAACAATCCAAGCATGTGAGAAAGTTTACAAAAAAGGGCTTTGGGTGTGCACAGAACCTGAATGGCGCACAGTTGTCCAAAGATGAAATTAAGCATGTTCCCCTGCCTTTGCCGCTGTGTCACTTGCAGCACAGCCAAGAGTGCTGCCTTTGACAGCTGATGCAAAACGCCATTTTCAGTGTGAAATGCAATATTCATGAAGTGTGACTCCACAGCAATAGTTTTCTGTGTTAGGCAACTGAGAGATTTGACACAGTGATGTAACTCTAGGCAGGTTGACCCCCTTTTGGTGATCATTATAAGGCAACAACCAACTAAACAGACTATTTCAAAACTAATTTGTTTCATGTCAGAAACATGGTAAAAAGTGGCGCTCAATACTCTGGTGTGTCATTTACTTTTGTTTACTTTCCACAAATAATGAAGTCTTCATGTGTGTCTTGTGTTAAGTGTTGTGAAACTGCTATTTACAGTGCAGTTGAGGTCTTGTGAAGAACCAATTAAGCAGGGTATTGGCAAAGAACTTCTAAAAAGCCATCACCATAAAGCATCATCCAGTGATACAAAGCTAAACAATATTAATTGTTGTGACAAAAAAGGGATGTAAAGTCTTTGATTCCTATGTTCTTCCCATTGCAGGTTCGGAGGTCCCTGATCAACCGTGGTTCACGCCTCCGGGACTCAGTGAGGAGCGATGGAGATTCGACATCACTCCTCTCCTCAGCCACGGATGAGGACTGTGCCTCAGTGACCCTGGACCCACTGGAACACGAGTGGATGCTGTGCACCTCAGATGGCCTGTGGGAAAGCCTGCAGCCCCTGCTCACTGTGGAACCCAGCCTAGTGGCCAAGAAAGACTTTGTGACCGGCTTCACCTGCCTCCACTGGGCGGCTAAGCAGGGCAAAGCTGAGCTGCTCTCCCAGCTGCTGGGCTTCGCCAAGGAAAACACTATACCTGTCAATGTGAATGTGAGATCAAGTGCTGGATACACACCACTACACCTGGCAGCCATGCACGGCCACACGCAGGTGAGTTGCATAGACTGTGGTGGTGGTGGGTGTGTGTGTTTATAGGTGTGTGTTACACCTGCTCAGTGAAGCAGATAATGCTGCAACTAAAAGAATGGACTTTCCTCTTCAAGACAAAATAAATGATCCCTAAAAATAATTAACTTAATTTGTATTAACTGTTTTTTTGCACAAAATGGCTTGTTTGTTTTATAGTTGAAAAGATCACAATGTGTTGTCATTTATAGTCATAACCTTGTGTATTGAAAACCTTTTCTTGCAGAGAGGGCTTTCACTCACTGTTAATGACTTCAATCCAAAATACACAATGCATTAAAAGTATGTTTTTAAAAACTGCCAAGAAACTGCTCCTTGAATGGGATGTTTTGAGATGCATTTGTGCATTGCAGTGTCTACTGTATGCTTTGGGCTCCATAAAACGATGGAAAGTTTCTACAAGGAAACTCCCCTAGGTGGGAATTTAACAGGAAAATGTGCAGGCTGTGCTCTTGTCATAAGAAAACAATTGGCAGACGAGAAAACCTTTTCCTGACAATGAATTTAAAAGCGAAAACATATGCATTTTGGACCTATGTCTAAGTTAGACCTTCACCCGTAATATCGGCCGATATGAGCTAATTGCAGATAAACCAGTAAAACAGCCAATATATGACTATTATAAAAGAACGAAGGACGGGAGAGGCCTCCTTCAATCATGGTATGAGTGTTGTTGCATAGTTTTTCCACCAGACAGGCTCTGGTGTAAATTAAGCATTAACAATTTTCCAAGAATTAATTTAATGTGCTGTGATTGACAGGTGGTTCGTGTATTACTGTCAGACTGGGATGCGGACCCTGATGCTCGGGACTACAGCGGAAGGCGAGCCATCCAGTACTTGCCCCCAACGCAAGCCGCTGACCTGCAGGAGGAGGGAGTGGTCCTCTCACCTGGAACCGAGTCAGATAGCGAGAGCACTAGCGGCGGTGGCGGAGGGCGTGGCTGGCGGTTTCCCAGAGTCCTCCAGGGCAATCTGAACCCACTGCGCCTTCTGAACCCACCCTCTGAGGCAGCAGAGGAGGCAGCTGTGACTGGGAGGACCAAGGGGGGGGTGCAGAGGAAGTCGTCTCTGAGCCGGCTGAACGCCCGGCTGCATCGAGGTCGCCACCGAGCCCAGATCATCCACAGCGCCTCCTTCAGGGACACTGGGGAGGTGGGAAGAGGAGAAGAGCTCCCCAGCAGCCCTCTCCGAACCCGACCACTGTCCAACTTGTTTGGATGAAGTTACACTCAGAACGTTATGGAAATATAAACCAGTTTGATTAACAAAATACTGTTTACTCACCTTTATAAGCTGTTAAGGTTTATGACCAAAAGTAAACATCCTAATATATATTGTAAAGCTGATTTTAAAATTTTATTATAGGATTTTGAATCCAATGTATGTTTATCTCAAAGTATAACTTACTTTTGATCCCTTTGCAGTTGGTAGGCTGATGTTGATCACACGATTCAAGTAGCATTTTATTTGCCATGACAATTCACTGAGTTGAAGCTGACCTACTGCTCAATAGATCGCTTTGAACTTGTTTTTCTGTTAGTGGGGTTTTCTGTAATGTTTTTAGGCTCTCTTAGCAAACATTACACCAGTTTTTTTTTATAATTTATGACTTATACTAGACCAATTTTCACACAAATGCAAAAGCAACAGGCAGGATTCACTTTAGTTTTGACTCACAGTGGTGAGGGATTTGTGAAATAACACCTGGGTTTCATTCCACACAGTTGTCCATAAACGTGTTTTTTGTTTGCAGAGTAAAGTAATATATTTATAGAACACATTTTCTATATTTCAGCCTCTTTTAATTGGATGGTGCTGGGGGGTTTTGTAAATTTCTGAATGAAATCTTTTTTTATTTTCAAGTAGCAGATTTTAGTATTCAGACTGTTGTAACCACAGAATTATTGTATGTCCAAACAACCATATACAGTTGTTATGTTTGCACTTGTCACTTTTGAAGATAGTACGCCTCATGGGAGGAAACTGCTCAAACTAAAACCATGCCAGCTGTTATTGGTCCCATGTCATATTTAACTTAACATTGTATACACAATATAACAGGGTGATCAAATTGTAAATAAGTGTACAAATTAGACTACCGGTATGTAATTTTTCACTTCTATCGATCAATATTTGAAACCAAAACAAAGTACATTGATTTAAAAGTTAGGTAGTCACACTGATGGGAGGGTATTTCCAGGCAGGCATGGTTTTAATTAGATCCATGTACCTTTTATAAAGACACTGGTGAGTTTCGCAGTCGGACTGTTTCACGGGGTGGAAGCACAGGGAGAACTGATGTTGTTTACTGACTATAAATGTACCTCAAATCCTGAGTCTGGCTCACTCGTTGTTACACTGCTTCTTTGTGGGGGAGTTTAAGCGGTATAGGCCTCTAATAGCAGATTGCAGTCTTTTTGAGCGAATATTCAATGGTTAAAATAGATTAGATTTACCACTTTCATCTTTAAGTACAATTCTGAATCATCACATACACTCACAGTTTCTTGCAGAAGTGGCTCATGTCAAAATCTAATTTAGTGAAGTTATTCAGCTCAAGGTCTTTCCGCAGACAAACAGCGTAGCACTGATTAGTTTTATAGTAAATATGCAAGCAAACATTCTGATTTTTACCCACCTGATCACTCTGGACCAGATTTTATATTTAATAAATTACCTGTATTGGCCTCTTGTATTGGTCTGATTTTGCATGTACGCAGTCATTTGTTCTTTAATCATACCTGCATCATCTGCAGATAGTGAAGAGTCTAGACCAGAACATGCTGTATCTTTAGCTGAGGAACACATTGACTTTTTATGCTGTTCTCCCAAATGTGAACCTTACTTACACCTGACTATTGGATCTGTGACACATCCTAAAATTCATAAACGTTCCCTTGGTATTTTGTAGCATTTCATAGGGCTTCATGTAATTGTATGACTCTTTTGATGTAGAAATGTGTTATACAAACCTACCTTGATGTCACCTTTTCAGATGCATGAATAGGGGAAATGTAAATGCTTTGCACTGTTAATTTTTATGTCTGTAAGTCTATGTATCTGTCTTCTTTGTGAAATGCTGTAAAGTTAAATGGTGCGAATTCACTGTTACTGAGCCACTGTCAACTTTCTCTCTGTGTCTCATCCTTGAATGTGAAATAAAGCAATAATGGTTTGCATAAAAACATCATGCTGTGTTATTACAACCAACCGAGTAAACAACTATACAGAATATGTAGGAACAAACTGTAGAATCCGTGGCAGGGATTAGGCACATGATGGTTGTCATAATATGAATACTAAGAGCCAGATTCAACCAGAATGGACCAACACTCCAAATGAAGCAGGCTATTTCCTTTGCAAGTCCTGCTGACGCCATGTGATTGTCCTTGTCTGGTGGTGCTGAATAATTGATGATCTGATGAGCCTCTGTGGCAGCTTTGGTCCAGCATTTACAGTACATCCACAGCTTCCTGTCCACAAGCTGCCCATGTAACACTGCACCCAATATATTAATAGCCAGTCCTAAATCTGCACCTGTTGTGTGTGTGTGTGTGTGTGTGTGCATTAGTGCACTTCCATTGTTACAAAGACCAAAAGTCCTCATAAGATAAAATCTTGACCTGGACTGACATTTAATTCTACATGGGGTCAAATTTGTGATTAATTTTGTATATAAAACACAAACTTTAGTGCAAATTCACAACCATTCAAACAGCAGAAGTTTCATCAGAATATTAAACATACTAAGAAATAAAAGAGGACAAGTATTTTTTCCTGTTAGTTGTTGAGTCTGTTGTCCCCAGCATGTCACTGAGGATAGGAGGCAAAAATGTGAAAAGTTGAGTAAGTATTATGCACATAAGCCATCATATGTGTGAGAGTGATATGGTACTCCCAGTCAGCCTGGGACTGGACAGATAACCACAGCTCTGACAATTGTCTTGTGGCACTGATTTTGTGGGTCTGTTCTCCACTTCGCTTTTGCCCGCACAAATTAACCACTTGAAAACAGGATAACATGTACACGGTCTTTACAATCTGTAACCGTAACTGCTCTAGAGTCAGAGTATGCTTGTTTGATGTTGCTCTGATTTCTTTTATTGCCTTCATCTAACAGTCGAACCAGATTTAAAGAGGTCACTGAAGGGACAAGGTTTTTCATGGGTCAGTAGATTCAAGACTCTAGTTGCCTAAGGCAGCTTTTCTGATGACTGCTGATCGGGACGGAGGAGAGAGGCTGACTGACTGCAGCTACTGACCTACATACAAAGTGCAGGGAGTAATGCCTATTATGTAAATTCCTGTGCCATCTTTTCAGGGAAACTGTGCCAACTTTTTTGCCTGGGGCCTCCGCTGTTGGACTAATCCATGTCCAATCTATCCCCATCTCTCACTCTGTCCCAAAACAGTGTTGATAACATTCATTCAAAGCCCAAGTTGTGACTAACAGTGCCAAATAGCCATCAAGCTAGGAACAAATGTGCACTGTCCGCCGGATGTTCTGTTATCTTGTGACATACAGTGCACATAAAAAGAACTCACCCCCTTAGGGGTTTGCTTGTTTTATTTTTTTACAACACTGATTTAGAGTAGATTTATTGTGACTTTTTAAAGCTAGTTTAAGCAACAAAAAAATGAAAGCCCTGTAAATATTGAAGTGAAAACTGATTTCTACAAAGTGATCTAAATTAATTATAAACATGAAATACAAAATATGTGTATGTATACTGCAATCAGTCGGTACCCCTTATCAACACACAGGTGATCTCCATTTAACTAATTATGTGACTCCAACCAAGTGGGTGCACCAGACAGTCATGACAATATCAATAATAAGTGGCTTTTTGCCACATTCTTTACTGTGATTTTGGACTACTGTATAAGAAGATATTTTTTGCTTTTATGAATCTTGAATGTGATCTTAAAGACAAACATTTCTTTATTAATTTTAGAATCATTTTTGCTGACTTATAACTCTACAAATGTAAATTCGCTAATGCCAAACTAATATTCTCTGTACTATACAAGTACGGAGCATTTACTTAAGAGAGAAATTAAGTATTGGATTGATAACCTCATCCCAAAATAAAAAAGCTATTAAAACTTTGAATTATAGACTTAAATCAAACTATTCATAGACTTATAATCCCTGCTTATGATTTTTTATTATTACTATTATTTATGTATTTATTTTTCTTTACTGTATTTGTACTCTCATGTGACCATCCTGAATGTATTCCTGTATTTTCCACATGGTGTCGCTGTTCTGAAATAAAACCGATACTACACATTGTTTCTTTTAGGGTCAAAGTTTACTGCATGCGGAAGTGGCATGTAGGTTAGTGGGGGTTTCGGTTCTTCTGTGTCCTGCAGTGTTTAGATCTCCATAAGTCAGTACAGTAATTTTGTTGATATTTTTGCCAAGAAGCTAACTGATGTTAGGTAGGTGGCAGAGAAATCTACCGTGATAGCTGACATTAGCATGACGTTATGTAAAAGCTGTCGTACGTTGTTTAAAAGTGCAATAAGAGTGACAGAAGACTTCAAGCTAACTAGCTTGCAACTGGCTAACTAGAATAACACTCACGTTAGCTGTTGTTAACTAAAACATTTTGCACGTAATAGTTGACGTTTTGTCTAACGTGGTCAATGAATTACTTGCATTGGTTATTTGTTTCATTAAACAGCCCTCGGGTTTGTCTCCCCTCAGAATCTGAGCTAACGCTAGCTAGCTAAACTTTACAGCTATCGTTACGCTAACGTTAGTCACCTTAACTACAGTAAACGGCTTTAAACGTGACAGTCATCTTTTGGTCTCAGTTAGTTAACATAAACAAACGCCTAAAAGCTCTGAATAGCTTGATTTAAACAACGTTGTTAGTAACGTTACCTAACAATACGGTAACCTAAAATAGTAATGTAACTTTAAGTCTTTGAAGCTTGATGGTTTGATGAGACAAAGTGCTAATTAAAGGCTCATAAACAAATCTGACAATAGCTACGTTACCTAGTTGAAGTTTAAATGTGACCTTTTGATTTGGATGTGTTACAAATTTTAAAGGGGACAGTGATGTTTTTTAAAAACGTTTTTAATCAAATTTATATGAGGTCTGAGTGTCGACTTATTGGAGTGTGTTGTTTTTGTTTGTACACCACTTTTGATTGTTTTTTTTACACAGTGAAATTACTATAATAGTCATTTTAATTCAGTTTTAATTCAAGTACAGCTAACATGTGCTAACAGTCCTCACTGACTCTCCAACCTTCCTGCAGCTCCCCTCTCATGTCTTCAACAATGACCACCATCGTCCATGATACTACAGAGGCAGTTTGCCTGTCCTCTGAGTACAACCTGTACCTCAAGCCTATTGCCAAAATGACCATCAGTGTGGCTCTGCCCCAGCTCAAGCTGCCAGGAAAGAGCATCTCCAACTGGGAGGTAATGGAGAGGGTAAAGGCCATGGTAGCTCCAGAGCAGTTTTCTGCCCTGCGAATCTCCAAGAGCACCATGGACTTCATCCGCTTTGAGGGCGAGGTGGAGAACAAGACAATTGTCAAGGGTCTGCTGAGCCGCCTCGATGGGAAGAGCATCAAACTCAGTGGATTTACTGATGTACTGAAGGTAAGGGAGGACTGATAATTAAGGTGGACCACAAATTACTGTTTCCAAAATGACCACAAACGACTCTCAGAAATGTACTTTAAAACTTGCAAGGCTGTTGTATAAGACTGTAAACTGGCAATTGAGTGTATATTCCTCACAACCCTTCTTTCCCCCTCTTTTTTCAGGTTCGTGCAGTAGAGAATAAGGTGGACTTCCCTACTCGTCATGACTGGGACTCCTTCTTCCGCGATGCCAAGGATATGAATGAGACTGTGCCCGGAGAGAGGCCTGACACCATCCACCTGGAGGGGCTTCCTTGCCGTTGGTTCAGCCAGAAGGACAGCCCTTACCCAGACCGGCCCTCTGAAGAGGTCCTCATTGCTGTCTTTGAGAAATTTGGCAAGGTGGTACATGTTTATTTACCATGAAATCAACGTGAAAACTGAACTCACATTATGTTGTTTGTTTGAAATACGTTAATGTCTCAATGACTGTGTTTTTTTTTTTTAGACCAATCATCCTTACTTTAAGTAACATAAGGAGGGATGGAAAGTAACTGCTGTGTACAGCTGTAGTCCAAACTGATCGATTCGGCATGTATTGACTTTTGTGGAAGTCAATAAGCTTTGTTTTACTCAAACAGTCAAATTTAGAGAGCTGATTGTATGCAAAGTGTTAGGCTTTTCTGAACTTATTTGACTCAGAACACTTGCGCACACATAAATATTGATAGAAATCACCCAAAAGCATAAATACATCATCAATATTAAGATACTGAGCCAAAAAAACATTATATTTGATTTTGTCGATATGCCACCTTTTTGATTGCAGGTACGAAATGTTGACATCCCAATGCTGGACCCATACAGGGAGGAGATGCTGGACAAGAACTTCAACACATTCAGTTTCGGGGGCCATCTGAACTTTGAGGCTTACGTGCAGTACCAGGAGTACTGCGGCTTCACCAAAGCGATGGACACTCTGCGCAGCATGAAGCTGATGCTGAAAGGAGATGACGGAAAGGCAGTGGCCTGCAACATCAAGGTATTTTTGCTTTTATTTTATTTTTTACTGTTGCTCACTGGCTCTGAATACACATAAAGTCAAATCATGTGTCAGGGGAGGGGTGGGATGTTGATCAGCCTGCAAGTCACCCACCCAAACAAGCAATGGAAGAAGGATTCATCAGACTGGATGCAGCATGTGGGAGAAGTAAGACAGCGCTCCGCGAGTGAACAGCAGGCGTTCTTTTAAAAGAGTAACCATGGCAACGGCTTCTGTGTGCTATACAGCTGTTGCTTATTTAACTTAAATTAAAATTCTAGGCTACATAACTTTATCTGATAGGCCCACATCTAGTTTTGTGGGAAACAGTAATAGATTCTGGAAACTCACAAATGGCGAGGATCAGTCTCTCTTCCAAAGTAATGGTGCTGCGTGTACAAAAAATTCAAGACAATTCAACTTCGACCGCGGCCGTGTGTACGCATGACAGTTTCACAGGAACACGCCCGCTTGTCCCTACGCCTTGTGCTCGACCACTTCACCTCACTCTAACAGGGACACTTGCTACGAAAACTTGAGTTTAACTCTTGATTGTATAAAGAGACTTCTCACTAAGGCAAATAGTGAATAGTAAAGCTTGGCGTTTCTTTCTTCTTGGCTGTACGAAGTTACATTCACTGTCCTATCCTGGCAAGTCTAGGCAGTGGATGTAGCTTAAGCCTCCTTTCCGCCGCATGGCATGGCTCGGCTAGACTAGACTTGCTTGGTACAGTTCTTTTCCCTTTGGCAAAAGTTGTGGATAGTACCTGATCTTTTTTTATGTATCACCTCGGTCAAGGTTAATAGGAAACTGAAATGGCAGAGTTAAAACTCTGCGGACTGCTGATTGGTAGAAGAGAATTGTCACTCCTAGTGTCGCCTGAGCTCTGATTTAGGATTTCCTCTCCCGCTCCTTTTTTCAGCAGTCTTTTTGTGTCTCGCTGCCTTCAACCTATTCTGAAACAAAGTTTGTCTCCTTGCCACAAACAGTCACAAATACTGACAATCCAGAACGCTGTACCTTTGATATCCTCTATTGTTCCTTTGTTTGTTGCATTAAAAAATTTGGCATTTGTATGTATTTTCTTACCAGTACCTGCAACGACATGCCCCGCGATCGTTCAACTATTATTTTGGCCTAATCGACCATTAAGGCCATAACATTATCAGAGGTGTGTGTGTGTTTATGTATGTGTGAGTTAGTGAATCCACCAGTGAATTGCAGCTACTGTAGTGATATTGCAGACAGGCAGATTTTAGCAATTAGACTATGTTGTTCACATAGCAGCTTTGAGACTTTAGTGGAATGAGAGTTAAAGCTGTGTCATCATTATTTGCATGCTAATGAGGGTTGGGGAGAGCCAGATCTTTTAATCCACACAATAAAGCTTCACCGTGAAATCTAAATTAAGGTTGAAAAAGCAAAGGAGGATCTATGTAAAATAAATGAGTAACAAAAGAAGACATTGTTCTGTGGTTAAATTACATAAATATACAAAGAGATGGTGTTTATACTCTCACCAGCTCTTGCCTGAACATACAGGTTTTTTCTCACCTGCATATGACTAATATTTTGAAACTATTAGCCCTCATAAACCTGTCTGATTATCAGTATTGCAATAACTCAGTTTTAAATGAAGCCCTGTGGTAATCAACAGGCAAATAATTATTACATAATCAAACTATCTGCTGTGGACTGCAATATCAAGCTGGTGTAATTAACCTTTTCTACCATCTCTTCCTCACTGCCATGCCAGAATAACCTAAACCTTCTTAAGGACTTATTTGTAAAGAACATCAGAGAGCTGAATCTGATATATTCAAGTTATTTTACTCTCCACTTTGACAGGACAGTTGAGTCTGGTTTTACTGGACAGGCTGAGATCATTACACAGCACAATACAAAAAGATGCAACTGATTCCTTAAAACTGCAGTAAATCATCAAAGAGCCGCAAACACTGAAATAGTAGTTGTAGATATCGATGCTGTATTACTGTGAATACCTTGAAAGCACCTTTTGTGTAAGCCTTTTGTCTGGGCATGTGTGTTCCTCAGGTGACCTTTGACACCAGCAAGCACCTGAGTGAGTTAGCTCTGAAGAGGAGAAGCCTGGAGAGGCTGAAGCTACAGGAGCTGGAGAGGCAGAGGGAGGAACTGAAACGACGGGAAAAGGAAGAGGAGGAGCGACGTAAGGAGGAGGAGAGGTATGATGGATTACAAAATAGCAATAGAAAGCTCAAATACAGTACCATTCACTTCAGCTTTCAGGTAGTAAATACAGAGGAAACCTCTTATAGTGATCATTTTTGTTCAGGTCAAATTGATCACCGCAAGCAGATTATTATTATTATTATTATTATTATTATTGGCTCAACTGAGTGTTTATGTAATGATATAACTTAATCATGATGCATAGGAATTGAGCAAATTAAATCAAGTGGGTTTGAGGGGATATACAAACAAGCTTGAAGGGATGTTTATGCACTCTCCTAAACCGAGCAATAATTCAACTGTTTTAAAACTTTAAAAAAACAGACACGAGTGCCTTTGTGGAAAAGACAATACTTTCACAGATAGAAAGGTATCTTTACTCATCTAAACAACTTAGTCTGAGGAACAACAGTTGAGGGTTTGGGAATTCAGTTTCAGTATAATATTGATGGAGATAACAACAGATACTCACAGAGGACAATTTACCTTTTGTTCAGGAAACAGAAGGAGCAGGAGGAGGAGGAGAAGGAGAGGAAGAAGGAAGAGAGGTTACGAAAGCGAGAGCAGAAGCTGCGAGAGAAAGAGGAGAGGAAGAACCTGAAGAGGGTGAGGCGACAGCAGGAAGAGGAGCAGAAGAAGCTGCAGATGAAGATCGCCATGGAGGAGAGAAGGCTGCTGCTGGCTCAGCGCAACCTGGAATCCATACGGCTCATTGCTGAGCTGCTGGCCAGGGCCAAGGTACGGCATGTGCTCAAAGACACACGATACACACCTCTGAATGGATATACACACACATCCATCAATACTGAGGTTAAAATCTGCGTATTTGAAACCTACCCTTGCAAATATTACAGTTACTGAAGAGTTAGATTTTTTTAAAAACCATTCAACTTGGAAGGGTTGCAGGTTCTTTCAATTTTTACCTACATTTTTTTCTTCCTTCTCTCCAGACTCTAAAGCAGCGGCAGCAGGAGCAAGAGAGGGCTGAACGGGAGGAGCGGCAAAAGCAAGAGCAGGCCAGACAGAAGGAGGAACTAGCTCGTCTTCAGAAGCTGGAGGCATGCCGACGCAAGCAGGAGGAGGAGCTCCGGAGGGTAGAGGTGGAGAAGGAGCGAGCACTGGAGCTCCAGCGGCGAGAGAAGGAGCTAAGGGAGAGACTGCTTTGCAACCTGTTGAAGAAGAGCAGCTGTAAAACCACAAGACCTCCAGGCACGCAGGACCAGGCTGGCCCTGTAAAGAGTGAGGAAGCCCCTGATCCTGTTGGCAATGATGTGATGTTGGGGGTCCTGGGCCGGGTGAACGGAGTGAAGGCAGTTGAGGGCAAAGAGAAGCAGATGTCCAAATCTAGCGTTCACACCCACGGTTTGGGGAAAAAGGGAGGTGAGGACAGAAAGAAAGACCGGGAGGGAAGGAGAGAGGAGGAGGTGGTGAATAGCAGGCACAGTAGGGAGCAAGCGAGGGACCGGGACCGCTCCCACAGAGAGACGAGCTCCTACAGCCGGGGGAGGAGGAGGCGTGCCCACAGCAGGAGGCGAAGGAGCTCCAGCCACCGTAGGAGGAGCTCCAGTCGTCATAGGAGGAGCCACAGTCAACACAGCAGCAGGAGCACAAGCTCCAGCCGTGACAGGAGCCGGAGCAGCAGTGGGAGGAGTTACAGCGGAGGGCGGAGCCACAGGCATAGTCACCGTAGATACAGCAGAGGCAGCTCCAGGAGCAGTAATAGAAGTAGAGACAGCCACTACAGTCGAAAATACAAGAGACACAGCAACAGTAGAGACAGGAGCCACTCCAGACGACGCTGATTTCTTCTATTATCAGTTTATTGATTGATATATTCCCTATTTCCAGGCTTACACCTAAAGTTTCAGTAAAAATAATTATTTTCTTTAATCAAGTAATGTGACAAGTGGCTTTTTTCAGAATAGGGCTGATTGGCAAAAAATAAGACATCTTAAAAATAAACAAATCTATAATAAAAGTTATAGTAATAAAAGTAGAATCAACTGAAAGGGTTCCCTGTATGAGTGAGGCATGTACGTTTTTGCAGTTGATTCGAAGGAGTTGCTTTAACCTTTTTATTTTTTTTAATATTGTTGGATTGAAGCTGATGACAGCTGTTTGTCAAAATAGTCATGTTGTTTTTACATGTATCAATTTCATGGCATGAAACACTAAATGTTCTATTTGGTTTTAGAATATTCTTTAATTGTGAAAGGCATTGCATCAACATTTGGACTGAGGTATACTAAAACTCCTAAAAATTTGAATAACAGGAATAAACGTAATAGGGTATTAGTATTATATTCAAACTTAGTGATCCATTATAGCATAGTTAATAATTATGATATTAGAAGTTGAGAACCTTGAATTTCTGATTTTTTAATTAAAGGCTAACATCATACGTGACTGTATTTGTAGATTGACACACCAGTCTAACTCAACTGTGAACCTAAACGCCTGTTGATGACCTTCATGTTCTGCTAGCAAATTGTCTTTGTGCATTAAAAACAGTGAGCTGTAGAAAGCGGCAAGTACAGAGGACAAATAGTGTTTATTCTGATGTGACTCCAGTCTGTCCAGTTTCAAACACGTCCAGACTTCATGGCTGCTGTAGTTGTAGATGACTTTTAAGAGAACTACCAGGTTAAAATAAATGGCTGCTGGTCCGTTACAAATGTGAAATTTCCACAGACTATAAGAAACATACCTCTCTAGCTTGGCTGACCTGCATACAGCCTAAAATATTTCTTGGCATACTGCTTCAGTATTGGCTGTGTTGCTGATAAGCCGCTCAGAAAAACACACAGCTGAATTCAACCACAGACGTATCGTTGAGCTTAACCAGGCAGCACTGTTTTTGATGATCTCGATTTCAGCTGACAAAGACGGATTTCTTTTAGTTGTATTTGAATTTCTTAATGTTTGGAAGAATTCTGTTTTTTTAAAGTGTTTTTTTGGTTGTATTGTGTGAAGACTTGATGTTGAAAGTCATAATGATGATTGCATAATGAAATAATGGACCTGACTCAGCAAGCAGTGTACTCCCTCTTTCCTTGAGCATATAGGAGTCTTGAATACAAGTAATGGATTTGAGACGTGTCAAAAAAAAAATCCCAATTCTGTGATAAAGTTTAATCATCATTTAGTAAACCAGCTTCAGGGATTCAAGTCAAACCAGCAGAGTACCAAATAAAAATGGGATGTTTAGATGTAACTCTTTTGTGCTCTCATGTTCACAATGCAGTGCCGGATACATTTCTTTACTGGCAGCTTCATTCCCGCTTTGAGGAAGTCGATAAAGTCACATAGTTTTGTTGAGACTGCTACATTGATATTGTTATTTGTCACAGCAGTGTGCATTTGTTCTGTATACTGTGTGCTCATGATCCACTAGACCATGTCCTGCATACACATGGTTAAAATAAAAATCCGAGCTGAAAACTGAAAAGTGTGGTTGTCTTTTGTCAAAGATGTACCAGTCTCGTCACTATAATGAGAAGCTTCAAAACCTCAGAAGTGTTAAGCTATTAGGGATTCACCTAACAATGTCTTGTCTTGTCACTGATCAACATTACATGTTCTTGTCAGTTTTTAAAAAGCACTTTACAGCTGATGGAGGGCATGATCTAAGCAAATGATGTCCATTTTTATCTCCCTCAAGGTGACAACTTATCCAACTCCAGCTGTCGTGTCCGTATTGTGTCCATACACGGCTGGTTTAATGAACTGTGTGGATGAATAATTATTAGTCCAACTGAGTAGTGACAGTATAATCTCGTCTAGGCATGTGACGTGACTGTGAGTCCGTGTCATTTGGTCTGATGCTACCATTAGTCTCTCAGCGTAAGTGCAATCGGGCCATGTGGAGAACAGAAGGGAAGCAAATCTTTCATAACACACAATTTCCCCCTCAAAGGTTTTGTATTCCAGAAGTGTCAATCACATTTTTGGAGTCATAAAAACTGTGGGAAACAGGTCTGGAATGTGAAAGTCTCCATCCGAGTATGAGTGATAATGAACAAGGCGGCAGTGTGTTGCCACAGAGTTGTTTCTTTGTCCAATGCAGTCTGAGCCCCTGATCTAATCTGGGTTATCTGGCTATAATCAGCTTTGCCCACTGCTGCTGCTGCTGCTGCTGGGTGGGCATTTTCTGTAGCTTTAATCTGGTTCTGTCTTCGCTGCCACTCGTATACCTGTTGAAGTGTCTCCAGAGCAGAACAAACCAGCAGGGAAGCTCACTTTGCATGCAGGAGTGCTTGGAGGAGGACTACATTCAGAGTATTTTCGGGGACTCCTGTCAAAACTGTGGCCATGGCTGAAAGTCAAGAGAAAGGTTCATCTGATGGGACACCCGCTGCAGACATGTACCCTAGTAAGATACTAGAGTATATGGAAGGATTCCTCATCTCCAAGGTAACATACACATGTAGCGCATATACACTCATGTTCATGGGATGCGCCTTAACTTTAGTTTAAAGGTGTTCACACAATAGTTACTCCTCCGCAGCTTGATGGTTAACTGAGTCAGCAGCATTCCTGATAATACTGTAATATCATAAAACATATTAATGCCTCAAGAGAAAACGAGCTAAAATGATTAATCGACTAACTAATTAGTCAATCAACAGAATTTTAATTGATTAATCCAGAAAATAATTGTGAGATTAATCAATAATGAAAACTATCATTAAATGCAGCCCTAAGTCGCTTAACAGAAACAAAATTAATATCATAAATTAGGTTTTTGGTTCAATTTGTTGCCTTGTCACCCACTGCAAGGCAGTACCACAGTTTTTATTTACTAGCACATCACAGGTACACTATTATAGAAACTGGACAATGAAGCTTTAATTGTAATAAGGCTCCAATATTCTGTATTTGAAAGATCCAATAAAGAAGTTGTAGCATGATGCAAACCCTGAGAGAAGAAGGCATGAAAACTAGGATAGTAAATAAATACATCAGATGGTGTAAAGCAAAAATAATGTAACTAGTGGAGAGTGCTCGGAAGTCCATAAATACATCAACAGAATACTTTAGTATGTTCGGCTAATGTGACGTTTGAAAGACTCTTTAAAAAGCATTTTTAATCCTTTGCCGTACATGATAGTCAACTAGTGTCATGCTGAAGCACCACAACCAATGATCTACAACGGACACATGGATAATATTGGTCTGAAATAAATTTGAAGCATCATTATAGTGCTATCCTACTTAGTGTAAATATATGGTGCTATCTCTGACTATTCATCTAATTGATCAGATAATTTATTCAGTGGGTATTGCTGACAGAGCACAGCATTCTGGACAGATATAATAATAACTTTATTTGTATAGCACTTTTCAAAACCATGTTCCAAAGTGCTGTACAGCGAGACAAACATAATCCATACATAAAAATGTAAATATAAATAAAAATCATAAATAAAATCAGAAAATACAATAACAGCCATAATATAAGTTTATATAAATGTGTGATCTCTATTCTAATCTACTCTGCTATGTTTTGCCGCCCCTTAACCCAGACGATTTTCTCCTCCTGCGAGCTGGGTGTGTTTGATGTGTTGCTGGGAGCCGAGCGCCCCCTGTCTGCAGAGGAGATTAGTCAGGCGGTTGGGGCCAGCCTGGACGGCACTCAGAGACTGCTGGCTGCATGTGCCGGCCTGCAGCTCCTGAACACACACCAGGACAACGGACAAGGTCAGCACACATGTA
>JAPMOB010248204.1:0-33573 GCA_029875015.1 Lepomis gibbosus
ACACTCACTCTCAACACCAGCATCCAAACCACAGACAGGAAGTGACAAAGCGAGCGTGCTCACAAAAGGTGCAGAGGGCTCTGGCTCTCTGGGACAGTTGAGCACTCGCCCAAAGGTGCTTTTTATTTTTGAAGATTATTCCACTCTCTCCTTGTCACTTTTGTTTCTTTCTGTGGATCGGCAGCCGAGACGGAGATCAGGAGTGAAAGACAGACACAGTCGAGGGTGGACGAGTCAAAGCACAAAACAGCCGCAGCGCTCTTTTCTTTTGGAAGTCATGTCACCAACTTTCAATCTGCTGACAGCTTTATTTGGCATCTTGGCCCACACGCGGTGGACATTTTCGCAGGTTAGCGTCTTGTGTCGGATTTGTAAAATGAGCGGCAGAAGCAACCGGTGGTCTGCCGTTAAGGTGCTCGGATAAATACAGTGATCGAGACTCTTTCATTACAATCGCAGTTTGTGTAGGATCACTGCTTCTTGGGATCTCGCCTTCTGGTGGCGCTAGCAGTTACTGCAGCCACTGAGCCCCCCCCCCCCTTTCTCTGAGCCGCAGTACCTGCATTTAGCCACCAGGTGACGTCTAAAGAAAAAAAACATTCAAGCAGCAGTAGCTTATTCTTTGCGGAAAAGCTGGTTCGCGAACCAGGTCAAGTAAACTTACTTTGGGTTGATATCTGATTGGAAGTTTATGGAGGCTTGTTTAAGAAATGTTTTTATAGTGTCACAAGACAATGGAGAGTAAGATTTCATCCATGAAGAGATTTTTTTTAAACAGACATTCAGACTTGTAGCCTTAAAATGATGCAAGCCCAGCAGTGTTTTGTTTGCCTCGACTGTCCATCCCTCCACCAGTCGGTCCATCCGTCAGGTTTCTGCAGCCCCTGATCCCGTCCGACAACAGCTGCATTACAGTAAAAACCAAACATCTGGTCCGACATTATAAGCCCCACCCCCCATCCCCCGTCCGCAGCACCTCAGTCGTACAACAATCGCAATGCAAAAATATGTGGTTCTCTTTCTCTAAACTATTTTACAGCTAACCATGTCTCCTCTTTCTCTTTTTGTAATTTTTTACACAACTTGGCAACTCTACGTACATGGGGTTAATGTTGAATTATTAGTAGCATCTGTCTTAAACACAATAACTCTCAAGGACTACAGTACACTAGCTCAAATGAATAGAAAACAAAAACACAATAGCAACAGAACATGAGAAATGTAAAACAAAAAGAAAGTTTTTGAAATGTGTACAAAGCTCTTCTAAAAGCGCGACCTAACTCGTATCGCTTCGAGAAAAAGAAACGTCTGCTCTGGCCCCGCTCAACCTTTAGTCATAAAACTGTGCTCAGACATAGCTGCCCCACAAAGACACAAAAAGCTGCCACCTGTGATGGCTTCCAACAAAAGGTCAAAGTTCGCAGGTAGATTTTATATTTCATAAAAAAAGATATTCTGTGATATACAGCCATTGGTGCTGGGCTAACCAAGTCGAGTTTCATGTTTCAGTTTTTGCTCTTTGCAGGGCAGAGGAGTGTTCAAAACTTCTTTATGAAAATCATTCTCTCCTTTCTCCTCTCCGTAGCACTCTGCTACCGACTTGTAACATTTCCTCCAAATCAAAGAGGATATAAAAACAGACAGACAGATATTAAAAGAAAACATCCCTTTTGCTGTGCTGTTTGAAGTACGCCAAATGTATCTACAATTTATCTTCAAAACCCTGGATGTCAAAACCAGTTCGAACCACTGTGCCGAGTTGACAACCCGCAGGATAACGGGCCAATCACCGACAGACAAAAAGCATGTTGGATCTGCCATAACCCTCTATAATCACAACTTCTACATTTTTTCATTTCAAAATATTGACAAAAATTCCTCTTTCAAATTACCAAACAATCATCTTCTACCGCGATTTCCCGTGCGTATTAGAAGATTAAAGCCCACATTTAGACTGTTTGTAAAAACAACACTTAGAACTACAACAGCGGTTCCCTACCTGTGGCTTCCCCACGTGGGACTGAGAGATGAATATAAGAGGTCAACAGATGATAAAACTAAATTTTGATACATGAGCCATAGCTGCAACTAACGATTATTGATTACGTTGCCTCTTATTTGTATGATTCTTGATATTAAGTTTGTACTATAAAATGTCAGATAGTTTGGAAAGTCTTCGTCAGTCCAAAAAAACCCTAATGATATTCACACAGAAGACTAAGAAAACAGGCAAATATTTACATTTGGGATCTCAACGGAAGCTGGAGTCAGTGACTTTAACAATTAATTGTCAAAATCCAATTAATTTCTTTTGATCAACTAATCAAATCACTTAATTATTATTATTATCAAACAATCTAAGAAGCAAACATTTCATTTACTATACATGATTGTTTATTGACAAAGGGACTTTGTATTAAAAGGCCACAAGCACAAAAGGTTGGGAACCACTGTCCTACTAAATATGATTTATATATCCACACTCTCGGGCTCCTGCTACTTCAAAAATCCATTGTTTTTCCTGACCTGTAATTATTCACTGAAGATGACAATTTGCCTGGTGTTCAACGTAACGCACACTGACAACAGCTGGGCAAACTAACTGCCAATAAGGCCAATATCACCTCCACGGTTGCAGCAAAAAATGTCTTCACATTATGAGATCGCAGTGCTTAAAAAGGACAGTGGGGTGAGTCATTCAGCCAAATGTGTTTCTCAACATAAGACATTTTTTTTCCACTCAGATAGTGCAATTTCAACTCATTCATGTTTGTTCCCGAGACAAATCTTAACTAAAGTTTTAGAAGCTTCATTCTTTATGTGTCCCCGTTATCCTCCGATAACTGGGTGCTTGTCTCGCTGGGATCATTTAGAGGGTTTTAGGCAAATCTACCATTTATTCATTCAGCCCACGACCCCACCCCTCTGCAAAATGCCACGCTACATAAATAAACAAGCACCCAGGTATTTATCTTGGTGGCACAGGGCCAGAGATCACCTCCTCCTCCCTGTCATTAGCCTCCCCTCTCTCCTCTCACTCTCGTCTCTTTGTCTGGATTGTGGATTCGCTCATGTGACGGCAGTCTGCCGCAATGCCTCATCTGTCCTGGGAGATTCTTAACAAACATCTCCTCCTCAGGAAGAGCAGCACCACCTCCTCCTCCTCCCCTCACTGCTCAAGTCTGGGATGATTATAATTATTTTTTTAACCCCACTTGGTCACTTGGTTCAACAGTCGATATTCGCCTCGTGATTGGCTGCATCTCTCAGGTGGACCTTCTGATTTGTTAGCCATAGTAGCCAGGGGAATAAAAGGGACAGATAGACCTTCCTCATCAATCATACGATTATTAAAAAGGTGCAGTAAACACAAAAAAAAAAAATCACACAATTGGAGTAGTGTCCCATGAGAGGGGAGTGGGCAGCTCGCACGCACACACACACACACACACACACACACACACACACACACACACACACAAAGCACTGATGTGCCTGGTCAGATGTACCTCCGCCCATTTATTAGCATATTTGCATTCAAATATCTCACATGTACAGACACACACAGCAACATATTTGGCAGCCCCATCTGTTGTTGTAGTAGAGAGCAAACACACACACACACACACACACACAAACAGACACAAAAAGGGATTCAGCTGTACGGGTGAGAGTTTGGAAGGGATTTGCATTCTATGAAGAAAATGGAGTCGACACAGAAATGAAGCAGCGGTGGATGGAAAATGATGGTTTACGTAATGAAGCAACAAGGGACCGACACTATTTAGCTCCTTCCTGTCTGTGTGTGCATGTGTGATCGAGAGTGTGTGTGTTGGGGGGGGGCATAGAGGGACAGCAAGAGAGAGAGAGATGTAAACAAAGAAAATAGCAAACAGAAATACAGTGAGGCAAGGACAGAGAAGGAGGGTAAAAAAAGGAGAATTAAGGAAAGAAATCAAGAGATGGAGGAGGGGAAAAAGTGTCAAGTGTCCTGGCTTCAGTTGTGCTGCTGTCCCATTCAAGAGTACAGGACGTTTACCGGACAGCAGGGGAATATTTAGAGCAGGAATCTGGAGGATAACAAAAAAAAATAATCTGAAAGAAGAGTCGATTGAAGGGCTCATGATCTATATCTATATAGCAGATCTATATAATCTATACAATTCACCTATGTATATATTTTTTTAAAAATTAATCCAGTAGGAACAGAACTGCAGCAGTGATGTGCAACATTACTGCAATACATCTGCGGTTTTGATATGACACACATGTACAGACTCTGTGCTGCGGATATAGATATGTGACTTTGCAGATGTGTGTGTGTGTGTGTGTAAGGCAGAGGAGGCAGACAAAAACAAACAGCCACTCGTCTCAACCTCTGCGCACATACCACCCACCCACACACACACACAAACACGCACGCACGCACAAACATATATATATATACACACAGACCTTACAGAGCTGAGCACCCAAGCCACCCACACACAGTGACAGACATGCGCAGTTGCCACATGAAGCCAGACACACACGTATGCAGCACATAGATCGAGACGCAGACCCAGCCTGGCATAGGCATGCGCATTACACACACACACACACACACACGCACTCACTGTACCACTGTCAAAAGCTCTTTCGAGTGAGGAGGCAGACATTAACATGCCATAAATGGAGATGGAGGGAAGCGAGCGGGGAGGGAAAAAAACTGCATACATACATTAATATGCACACTCACACACACATTAAAAACACGCCCACGCATTATGTTCGCCCACAGATGCACGCGTACGCACAAACAAAGCCTTAACAAACTGCTCTCAAACCCACCCTGCAACAAACCACACACGCGCACAAAAATACACTTACGTACACACCAGTATGCATGCATGCACTCACACCAAATCATTCGAGCGTCCCAGCCAACACCCCCCCCCCTCCCCCTCCTCATTCATCCCTCCTCTCTAGGGAGGTTCAGACTGTCCTCTTCATCCTTCTCTATCTCTCAGAATTTTTTTTTTCTCATTTAAGGCAGTGGTTTTTAAACAAAGCATCGGAATAAAAAGATTCTTACTAAAAAAAGAAAGGAAAACAAAACAGAAATGTGCAAACTGTCTCCTCCCTCTCTTCCCTGCCTTCCCCCAATCCCTTTCACTTTTTACTTCCTTTCTTTATCTCTAACGCTTCTTCTTGCCTCTGTCCCCAGTTATTGAACTTGGTTAAGTCTCCACGGATCGTACCATGTGCTCAAGCATAGAGGGTGGGGATACTTTTTTTTTTTTTTTTTTAAAGTATCCCCAGTTAATTTCCACCTCCTCTCTGTAGGACCTTNAGGTGTTCGAGTCAGGACCAAGTGTTCTTTGACTGATAGCCTTTTTTTAAAAGAAATAATAAAAAAAACTTGATATACATGCAAATATATATAAAAACAATTTGTCAAGTAAACATCTTCCTCAAAAGCCGGGCTGTAAAAAGCAGACATTTTTTTTTATAACACTGGTCTACAAAACTGGTTCAGTTCAAGACAGGTTAGACGACGCCTCAAAGGCTGTTTTGGTTCTTCTCCTGGATGTTTCAACGTGCGGCGCTATTTTCTGTGTTTTGCTCAAGTTTAACGACAGACACTTCGCCTTGAGGGTCTGTGTGTGTGGCAGTCCAAACATTAATATAAACCTGCGACAGAGACAGTGAACAGTTCACCACAGCGGCCCCTGCCCAATTCTGATGCCGCACTGGCAATAAGGTGCTTGAGGTTTCCTCTGATTCAAAACTAAATAAACAAAAACAGGCCAAATATCTTAGAAAACAGTTGTGTCAGAAATGTCTAGTTAACAATAAAACAATCTTATAACATGTCATGTCCTTTCTTGCTTGGGTTTTAAATTGTTAGTGTGTTAAAGACTATCACGCTTAAAAACACTTCATAGCAACAGTAATCAAATCTACCAATAAGTTTGGTTCACCAGTCCTGGCAGTTATGCAAATTAACACAAGGGAAATGGTACATAAAACTGGGAAATTATACATTATAAATGTGGATGTAACAGCTGGATGCCTTTCTTCAGTCATATTGGTGTAAGGCTGATGATGGCTCATGCTTGCATGAAATATTTTCGTCTTTGAGTACCAGCGCTCATCTGCACTAGACAAGAACTGATTTTCAGTTCCCACGACTTGTCTCTTTAACCGCGACGGCATCATTGACACTGACGGCATGCTGCTGACACCTACAGTCGATGCATCACATTTAATTTAAATATTGAAGTATCTGCTGACCAACCCATTTCCTCAGGTTCTGACAAATCCACCAAAGCAAATTAGATAATCTTCAGGACCAAACTCAGAATGACTGCTTGGTACTCACTAGTGTTTTCTGGCCTACGTAACAATGCTGTAATCTGAGAAAGTTCAGTCTTCACAATAATATGACAATATCATAAAACAGGATATGATTCTGCTTTTTATGTATTTCAAAATGTCTCTTCACTTGTAAACAAATGGTCCAAACTTTAAATATCATTCAAGGGCTCCACAGGAACAAAGTATATTTTCAATCTGATCATTTTTGGCAAAATGCTGTCAGAGAAAATCCAGCTCTCCAGGCTCCAGAGTGAAACTTTCCATGTCATCTAGTGCCACTTAATAACTGCACAACATGAGGTTTAGAGAGTTCACATGTGGAGTTGGACTCTCAATCCATTGATCTCAATCTTGACTTGTTAACAGAACATGTGCACAATAATATGGAGTTATCTTACTTTGGTACAAGGTAATAAACCACCCTTTGTGGGCTGGACATTAGCCTGAAAATCAGTTTGTATCTGCCAAAGATTATGTGGGATACATGGACAAACTGTTCTTAGTTTTCCCCTGCTGTGTTGAATTCTAGGTTACAAACTAACGGGCTGCACATTGTTTGTGCATTGATCAAATCTGTTTAACACTTTCATTAGGCCTATCATTCCCAGCTGCCAAACAGACAGGCGTGTCAGCTCTGTCATGAGAAAGACTCACTTTATATTTATTGTCTGGGATTAAGATCAGTGGTACTAAATCAAAAAGTTCACCTGGAGCCCCACTATTCAACCTCAAACTGAATAAGAGCAAAAAAAAAAAAAACTCGCCAGAGTTTAGCTGTAGACAGTATTCAGCTGCATTGTGGATTCTGGAGGTCAACGTTTTTAAAAGAGAAAAGATCTCGTTCTGAACTCTTGTTCTTTTTTCTGAAAGCTACCAAAGGCGTATCAAAGGCGTATATGACTGCAATATGACTTTCAGGGCTGTTTCTATGCCAACATTCTTCTGTGATTTCTATTATTTAGCAGCTTTCTTTTTATAATTCTAAATACTCCACATAAAGCCAGGAACTTAACTGTCGAAACCAACAAACAAAACTTTCAAACCAGTGCTGCCTTTTCCAATACATCTCCTATAGCCTCATTACAACACAAAATAAATTTAAGGTGAATGCTTACATGTGACGAACAACAGCCTCTCAGGTCTGCTTTGGTGTAATTCCCCTTTAATTCCCACGTTGCTCTGGTGTACTGTAGCTGATGCGGCTGACAGCGCCCAAATGCGTATTAGCATGTATGTGTGCTCACCGCAGCGATGGGTGAATGAATCGACCAAGCGTGTGTGAAAACACACCGTCTGGCCTACCGCTCTCTTTCTGCTGCAGCACACACACACAAACTGTATGGTCGCTCAAACACACACCTACACATACACACAGAGCCGTATTCCTCGCAATGTACCAATGCCTGAATTAGCACCTTTGTCCATGCCAGGCGAGCACGCATCCAAGCAGCAGAGCCTGAGGAAACTGTGCTGTGCTGACAAAGACATGGCTGCGAATATTCTTAGGGAAAACAATTTAAACATGAGCTGAAAACAAAAGAACATCACCGCTGTATCTCCCCACACACAAATACACACACACACACACCTCGTTCCTAAGCTCACAGGTAGGCTTTTGGATAATTCTTAACTTTACTTCAGATTTTTTTAAAAATGGGTGATAAACAGAGATTATAAATTGGATTTCAGCTTGTATTTTTTCTCCTTTTTTTGCATTTTTGGAATATAAAACTACCCCTCTTCTCTTTCTGATACGTACAAAAACGTAGTTCGATTGTACTCTTACTACAGGAAATAACACAGTGCATTTATCATGCGGGAACTCTTTGACAATCATCGGTAACAAGTTTCCTCTCCCTCACAAGGCTTGGCAAAAATTACCCACGAAAAGTAAAACAAAAAAGTCAAACTGTAATGTTTTTTTCTTACATTTTAGGAATAAAAAGCGAGGGGGATTTAGTCAAGAAAATTTTTTTGCAAATTTAATTTTTTTTCCCCATCTGCCACCACCACTGTCAGTCAGAACTCACCAAGGGCTGGCAGTTTGCCAGCATCCCGGCAGGGGTTAAAGAGCAGGGTTGGTGCGGTTGGGTGGAGGTCGGGGAGATCATAAAACATGCCGATATACATTTTGATATTCATTTCAACCCCTGACCTCATCAACCTTTCCCCTAGGCTCGCAGAGGAACTTTCATCTGGCCGTCCAGAAGAAAATAAACGCAAAAACAAAAGACAAACAACAAGTTCACTGAACTTCCACTGACTTAACGCTGGGGTCTGGATGCTTCACCACACATACATTCAATATCAAAACAACAGTGTTACCAGAGTTTGGGGAACTATCACTTTCTCCAAACAGGATTACCCCTCCCCCCCCACCCCGTCCCAAGGGAATGTCTGTGACTGATTATGGTAAGAAAAGGGCCTTAGTGACAATGCACACTTTTAAAAACAAAAATAAAAGCTAAAACAATCAGGTCTTTAAAGGTGGCAGAGGAATGAGGAGAAGTTGGGGGGGGGGGCAATTGTCAACCTCCTCCCTCTGCTACCTTTCTATTCGTGTTTCTCTCTACCAGAAAAGGAAGGAGGAACAGTCCAAAGAGAGGCTTTCTGGGCTGTACAGAGAGACAGAAATGTGAACAAACGAAGGAAGGAAAGTAGAACAAACTGACCAAAAAAGGTGTAAAAGAAGAAACATGTCCCCAAACACATGGCGGCTAGGGGATCACGACCACATCACAACCACAGTGGCCAACGCTCTCTCCTCATCGCCCCAGAGAAATGCCATTCCTCCCTCCACCGATCTGTCCATTCATCTTTCTGTCCGTCACTCACTCAAAACAAAGTGCTGCCGTCTCCTGCCGCCCCATGGAGGGTGTCTCCTGGCGTGGATCCACCTCCCACTTCGTTATTGTTGGCGGCCGCTGCCGCCACGGCTTCCAGGGAGGCGGGGTCAAAGCCTTGCTCCGCCCCCAGCGCATCAGCCTCCATCTTCACGCTATCGGCCAGGAAGGCGGAGTAGGCGTCGCTGTCAGCCATCAGCAGTTTAAGCTTGGGAATCCAGCTCTTGCGGACTACGCGGCGGGCGTTGGTGCACATGTCTGCCGCGATGGCGTTCATCTCGCTCTCCTTGAAGCTCGGCGCAAAGTTCTGGCAGTAAACTGGAGGAAGGAAAAAAGGTGAAAAGGGAAACAGGGGAGGGTGAAAAAATAAACTACAGGGCAAACACCAAAGGCAAAAGAAGAAAGAGAATGCATGGCGAGGGGTCTTAAAATTTACATATCAAAGCTGCAGAAGGCAACTTTGCATGCAGGCACCACTGAGGTCCCATCCACACTTCTGCGTTTTGGTTTTAAAACAGAGACCTTTTGCTACGTTTACACCTCCTGTCCAGACTAAAACGGTAAAAATGAAGACATAAATGGAGAATTTTGAAAACGCTGCCGACCCAGTTTTTCGTTTTAAAACTCCGGAGAGTGTTTTAGTGCTGACGGGCAAAACGGGAACGCAGACGCTCGCGCTTGGCTCGCTGATTGGGTCTTATAAGTCATGCAAAGCAGAAAATCAATGCTACTGACAGAGTTTTTGATTTGGTATTTTTATTAAAATATTTTGAACCGTGCAAATAACTCTTCAGGCTATAGCCTACACTTGTACTGTTTAAGTCGCTGTTGACTTTGCAACAACTTCCAGTCTTTTCTCCGCCATCAGAGCCGCTTTTAACTCAGTAACAGTCCCAGCTCGTCATTGTTCCATGCAAAAAAAAATCTGGTGTGATTCTTCATCTGTATTTACATTTATTCATTTAGCTGATGCTTTTATCCAAAGTGACTTAAAATTGCTATACATGTCAGAGGTCGCACGCCTCTGGAGCAAAGAGGGGTTAAGTGTCTTGCTCAGTGACACAATGGTGGATGGGTCACAGTGGGGGATTGAACCCAGATTTCTCACACCAAAGGCAGGCGTCTTATCCATTGCACCACCAACCCCCACTCTTTATTCTTTTGCAAAATCTTCTGTAACTACAGCATGGACCATCTGCTTCATGTTTATTCCAACATTCGCATTCTCGGTGTCCGTGACCGGCCATTAGATGTGCATTTTCAGTTGTTTTAATGTAGACGGAGATCAACTCTAAAAACGCATCTCGTATTCGTTTTGAAACTCCACTTTTAAACAGAAACGGAGTAGTGTGGATGGGGCCTGAGATGCAACACAGTATTTATGTATCGAACACTGTGTGTGAGTGTCTGTATGACTCACATTTGACCGCATGCAGCACTCTGTTGTCCAGGGGTTTACGACTGGGGTCATTGGTTGAAGACCGGATGCCAGTTCCACAGCTGTTAGCCAAAGTGCTCCTGAACCAGAAAATTAAAAAAACCCCACATACATCACATCTACACATTAACAGATATAAGGTACACAATAAAAAATCCTGTACAGACATTTTAAGGGAACTAGACATACTTGCTGTGGTTCATACTAAGACGCACATTTTCTTTAAAATCCAAATTTTCAACCTTAAGTAGGTTGAGAAGAAAAACAGAAGTGGATTGACTCTGTCGGCTAGTTCACGGCCTGTTATCATTTACTGCAATTTAAACAGCAGTCATTTTGTTAATCCCCCACATGCCCCTTACTACATTTGATTTGTAATGCGTTGAACACTGACCTGTCAAAGAATGCAGCCAGCAGGCGTCTGAGGAGCACTTTGTGACGGGTGCCGGCACTGACGTGGCAGTTCATGAGTTGGGCGCGGGAGATGAACACGGAGGTGCCGCTCACCAGCTCCAGCTTCTCGGCCGGGTCGCCCTCCTCGTACAGCTTCGGGTGGCAGCGGTTCCCGATCTGGCTGATGAGCTCGGCGGGCAACGATGCCAGGTCCTGCCGGGACCGCCCTCCCCTGCCACCCCGACCGCCGCCTGAGTCTGGGGCCAAGTCTGGAAGAGCCTCCACTCGCTCCCCGACCACTGAGGAGGGATGATGATGGACTGTTATCAGTTTTTTCTTAAATCTGTATATCTGATGATTATTTATGCTACTTGATTGTCTAAACTAAAACTATAGGATGATGATCACACAGCTCTCACAGCGTAGCCTCTCCCTCTGAGGAATTTAGGACTGTAGCAAATACACTGATATGAAGATTAGCACCTGACTTCACACAGTGACTATTTTCGAGCAGCCGACAGATGCTTTCCTCTGAATTAAATTAGACTCTCTTTTACCTGAATTTAACTAAGCATGACTCAACACTTACAGACTTACAACACTGTGTTTACTGTATAAGTGAGTGAGCAATTTTCAACCTAAAAGTCAAAAAAGCTGGAAGAGCCTCCACCCGCTCCCCAACCACTGAGGAGGGATGATGATGGACTGTTATCAGTTTTTACTTACATTTAGAGCTGGTAAAAAAAAAAAAAATTACCAGTGGGTTTCAGAGCAGATACAAAACATTTCTTTGTGGAATAGAAATTTGTTTTTGTACGCCACAAAAAACGTTTATTTTGGAAAAGATAAATATTTTAAAATGTTAAAGCAGTCATGGCTATGATGAATATTCTCATGACAAAATTGCTAACAGTAAAAACAACAACACACCTAACCCTTAGTCCCCTAACCCCTGTTATATCTTGAGTCCAAAACATTCAATATAAAAACATCAACCCTCAGTGCTCTAATTCTTACCACAATATAAGAGAGATAATTCACTCCGACGTGGATACTAACACAGGGGCGATCACACTTGATTTTGCTTTGGGTTCTTCTTTGCCTCCATTTGTGTATTAAAATCAATTAGTGCACTTCCTACAGTGTTTTTGTTCTTACTTTAGTCAGGCGCAATTAGAGAAAATGAGTCCATTTGAATATCAAACCCTCTGAAGATTCAGTTCTAGGTCGTTGGAGGTGATGATTTCCCATTTGTTTTACTATGTTTTCAACTCAAACCTGGACTTTAGACTTAAAAGGCCCTTTGACCCTTGCCCATGACTAACAACAGTTAAAACATGTTTTGATTTTATGAACATTTCTTGTGTATTTTAAACAAACTTCAGTTTGTATAACTATCTATAACTAACTTTAAATAATGTTATTAGAATATATAGAATATTTAATTCAAACCACCATCTGACTGTCCTTTTGATTAAATAAACGAAACAATTCATAAGCTCTACAATATTTCATTCTCCTCAACACCCTGTACTTCTGAGACGCTTGGATAGACGGGTCCTTATAAATCACGCTACAAACGGATGAGAACACAGTAACCTTGAAATGAACAGATCTTACCTGCGGCTCCAGCGTTCAGCATGCTGTACATGGTGTACATATTGCAGATCTGTCTGTACTGCTCTTCTGCGCTGTCATCCGCTATGTCGTCCTCTTCCTCGTCGTCGTGGTAACTGATTGGCGAGTCACTCGTGTACATGCTCAGCGTGCCCGGGCTCGTGCCTTCAGGGGTCCCACCATTGTTGTTATTGTTGTTATGGTTACTGTTTAGCCCGGCTCCTCCCACTGAAGTGACGCCACCACCACCCACCATAGCAGCATTTGCTGCAGGTCCGCGCCCAGAGGCATCCTGGGTAGTGTTGTTGGAGGAGGAGGAGGAAGACGAAGAGGAAGAGTAGCGTGCGGCCTTCCTCATTCCACCTCCCCCGCCCCCTCCAGACCCCCCTCCCCCGTCACGGTTGCCCCCCTCCCACAGCCGCTTGGCCACGGGAGTGCAGACCACAGAGTAGGGAGAGCCCTCCTGCTGAGAAGCAGAAAGAAACAGTGGTTGTTTATCTTAAACTCTAGACAACTTTTAAAAACAAATAAAAGAAAAGAGAGAAGTAACAAAAACAACCAAAAAACATAAAGCAACAATTTTAACAGCAAAGAGTAACAATGAAGAGATTCATTTACAAAGCAATTTTCAGTTGCCAAAATGCCAAAAACGGATACAAAAATGATATGAAATGACACACCAACCAGCATGTTTTTCTTCAAAACCCTATTTTTCATTCATCAAAAGAATCTAAAGTTCCTGAATGTTAAGTGTTTTTTAAACACAGGCAGCTATACAAGAATACAAGATGTAGAGAAGTTGTGCTAAAATGTACAGCGTTACTAACGTACTCATCTCACAAAACTAAAAGGACAAAAATCCAGTGGCTTACAGACTTACAACCCTTGTTTACTGTATAAGTAAGGGAGCAATTTTCAACCTAAAAGTCAATTAGAAACTTTCAGAGTACCTGATAATACAAAAGACGCTGCCATGAAAACTAAAATATGTATCGAATATAGGCTGTAAACAGCTCTTGAAGGTACATGTCCTTAGTTTAGCCAAAATCTAAATATTCAGAATTCCATTTCACTTGTTTTTCAATAAAAAAACTCCAAAAATGTAGTAAATTGAAAGCCATTCCAGTGTTTGTATTAAGTCACTGTTACGTGACAATAAATGAAGTGAGACAAAGCCTTTAGTACAGTATGTGCTCCTTCAAAACCCAAAACATTTTGAAATGGACAGTAACATAAATATAAATACAAAAAAAACATACTCTCAATATTAAGGCTCTTTGAAACCTCTAGTTAAAACTCTTATAAAGTGGTTAACTGCACACAATTTAAATGCGACCAGTACAATAGCCCTACCCTATATTCAATTGTTCAATATTGCGATGACGATATGACTTGCAATAAATTAACAAATATTCAAAGTGTGCATATTAGCTGCCTGGTTGTCTTTAAAATCAGAACAGGATTAGAACTGAATATTTTAAATACAACTAAATGTAAAAGTTTACAACAGCAAAGTCACAAACGCAATAACATCTCAGTGGAAATAAATCTAAAATGTCAATAAAATAAATCATATTTCTGACAACAAAATACTGAGTGACATTAGAAAGAATGAAGATACTCAGTATCAGTCCCTCCTCCTGTCCTCCTTCTTCTCCCTCTGCTGCTGTTATTCACTGCAAGTAACGTTATTTAGTAGAAAGAGGAGCGGCTGGTTTGTCTCAGGCAGCAGCTGAGTTTACAACAACGTGCCACATTTTTAGGAACGTGGTTCAACAGTTAGACTACAAATAGGTTTCGTTTTAGCTTGTTTGTAACAATTTCCTATTTGCCGAGAAAGTGTAAAACACAGTGGCAGATTAAAATATTGCTTTCTACATGTTGACATGTTTTTGCTTGTTGAACAGGTGTACTGATGAAGTATTGGCTTTTTACTCCTGAAGGTTTTATTCCATTTACAGCCTTGGCCTCTCCGCTCTTCTGTGTGTGCGTAGGAACAAACACAGAGAGCAGGTCAGAGGCTGCAGCCTAATAAATACTACTGTTTTCAGCCACAGGCCCGTTTAACATCCTGTGTCCGCTTCATCTTTCGCAATGTGTTTTATCGTGCATGTTCATATTGCGATAATGAAAATACGATTTATCGGTCAGCATTAAAGTACAGTTATGATCTGTCAGAAATATAGATGTATGGTGTTTAATAAATAAGCTTTTCAGATGCCATTAGAAGAAGAATTTCTTTCTAGCTGGAGCTACTGGGAGCAAACTTTCTTTAAGAGTCAATTAAAACCCTTTCAAATCTCAAACTCAAAGACACCTACTCATGATGCCCTGTTCCAAATGACATTAACACCAAATTATGACTTGGTTTCTTTTTCTTTTTTCTCTGACTACTTCACATAAAAAAGGCCTACATGCTGTTAATTACCTCATCAATGCAACACTTTGCTTGTTTTAACATTATCAGTGGCAGCCTACCTGCTGCGGCTGTGGGGTGGGCTGAGGTGTGGAGGCCGTCTGTTCTGTCTTCACCTTGGACACCAGGGGTAGGGGTGTCAGACAAGAGGTGGGCCTTCCTGCGGCCGTGGCAACGACGCTGACTCCACTGCCTCCCACTGTTTGAGTGACGGGGCTCTGAGGCTCGGAGGGCGGGGTCTCCTCAGCGTGGAGACCCTGGGAGTCACAGCTTGGAGATGAGACCTGGAGTCGTGGTGATATAAAGAAGGATGATCAATTTCATTGATATCATTAACTTTGAAAATAAACAAAAAATGCTGTAGCTTTCCAATACTTCATGTTTGTGTAAGTGTATCAGCTGAGATATGTCTGTAGCACTGAGTATGTAAATCTGTTAAGTACCAAATCATTATCTTGTTTATTTATTTTATGATCAGTTAGTTCCTGATTTCAACCAGAAGAACTGTTACGTCTGCTTGTAACACTTGAGGCTTCTAATGTTAAGAGTTTTGTGAAGATGCTACTGTAAGTTTTAACAACAATGATAATTGCTTGAAGACATCTGTGAAGCGAAACATTTCTTTGTTTCCAGCTTCTCACATGTCAGGATTTGCTGCTTTAAACTGATGGCCTGACAAAAACCTTGCCTTGGGCTCTGGTAGCTTGTGATGTTCTGTCACTGAACAAATAAAAGTTAGGTTAAGAATAGTTAGTGGTAGTGTAGCAAAGTTTCATCATATCAACACTAGTACTGAAAATGTTTTAAAGATACTCAACATAATGTTAAATCTGTTTTGTTGCCCAGTAACATCGAGGACAAGTATCTTTGTATCTAATACAAGCTGGACTGATTTTTTGTATTACATGTAAGCTCCCGATATTCCTTGATAGTTTGCCAAAGTTGCTGGTGGAGGAGCCAAAACACCGCGCCAGACAACCGGCATTTTAAGACCAGAAAGCAACTTAAAACATCCTGCAATAGCAAATACTATAATATATTTTGACATACTTCACATAACACATATCATAGCTTGTATCATAGTAACTCAGTCTGGAGGTGTTGTGGGGTACTTTCAAGGAAATCAGTTTTCCTCATTAATATGCAGATTTATGCAACAAGGCACTCCAAATCTAATCAGATCATCTGCTACTATAGAGGGAACCTGTAGTGTCAGTATGATGTTTCAATTATTCTTTAGTCACAAGAATGTGTCTACAAACACAGACACCCCCATGACAACATAATGTCATGCATAATGGCACAGGTGCCGTGGTGGCAGCACATAAAAAGGCTATTTTATTCAAGCCTGGTTTATTTTTCTACCATGATTACAAATAATATAATGAATATTTCTATCTTAAGAAAGATTCCTGTGTACTTCTTAATCCTTTTCACCAATACTTCTATATCTGCATTCAACTTTAAGGAACTAATAAATCATTGTTTATGAACGCTTACCTTGAGAAAAAACTCTGTGCCTTTCTCCATGATCTGTTGGATCTGGAGAAAACCGGCGGTGTACATGAGCAGGAACTGGTCTCCAACATTCATGCTGAGGCGTCCTGTGTAGCAGAAAGCCAGGATCTGCTGGAAGCTCTGTGGCTGCACAGCTGGGGGCAGCTCCACCACAGAGCTCTTCCCCCCGGCGTTGAACAGATCCCGGAAGTAAGAGCTACTTGCTGCAAGCACCGCGCGGTGGGCCTGACGTGTTAACAGCAGGGAAAGGTAAGTCACAAAGGTGCAAAAGTGTTCCTAAGAGGCCCAAACATGTGTGTCGTGGAAGACAGGCTTCATCTCAGCCATGCTTACAGTTAACATACTTTTGGTATCTATTTTGAACTAAAACGGAAAATTTAATTATTAAAAGTAATGATCATATCAATTGTAACTAACTGTAAATTAATAATTTCCCATTGTGTTGCAATTAACTTCTGAAAAATAGCCATATTTCTAATTGTAGCCTTACAAATTGAAATTGTATTGAATTACACTTTACTGCAGCTCTTACAACCAGTCCTCCAGGTCCAATGAAAATGAAAATGATTTTTTAAATGCGAAAACCCTTCCCAAGCATGTTGATTACAGAAGTTTAACAGAAAAATATCAGTACAAACATGAAACTCCAACTTTTGTTTTTCTTATACAGTTTCGACTCCAATTCTACTTTGGCCACTCATCTCTCTTGTTTAGCTTTAAAGCAGCTTCTTCTTCTTCTCAAGCTACACGTTTATATTTCAAAGTAATGCTATAGTAATTTAGATAATGCAAAATTATTTAGACGCCTATGAGTTAATTACTTAGCAAGTAAGTGGCTCAGAAAGTAGCTCTTTAGTCAAATGACTTAGTCACCAATTACTCCAGTATAGCTAGAGCTGGGCGATATGGCCAAAAATGTTATCACGATAAAAACAGTTCATATCGTTCGATATTGATAATTATCACGATATATGTCAAATCATTCTTCCAAGTTTAAAGGCAGATTTTTTGCTCCTGAGTGAAAATTGAAGAAACCATATGGTTAATTATGTGTCTAAACTTATCTTTATGTTCAGAAAGCCATAAACACTTGATGTCAAACAGTGGATCACTTCACAAATATGAGGTGGAACTTTTTTTTTTCTGCAAATATGATCAGTTAATTTTTTGAGGCCTCTTTTTTTGCAACAAAATAAATATTTGAATAGAAAAATTAAGTGATAATTTATTTGGGATTCAAATTAATTAAAGCACATATTTATTGATGATATATTGAACATTTATTATATTGATATTGAGGAGAATTATATTGCGATAATTATCATTATCGTTTTAATGCCCAGCCCTAATTATAGCTGTTTCATAACCAACAATAGTGGACTGTGTTCACGCTGTGCAGCCCCCAGCTGCACTTTTATACAACTCTGACTCTAAGCTGTCAATCTTTGAATAGGGATCTGTTAAAAAAACTTTTAGGTGATGTCGACCTTGAAGGCGTGTCCCTTGACCACCACGGAGACATCACAGTAGAGGCCTTGCAGTCGCTGTTCGTTCAGACACTCCAGGATGTTGTTGCCAAAGTTAGGGATCGCCATCTGCAGCGTCTGAGCCATAACGCTCTGCCCAGCACCACAGGGTCTGCAAGAAACCGAAAGGTAGAAATTAAGAGTAGCGATAACAGGACTGACATCGTTGAAAAGTTATAAAAGGGAGGAATGGGACAGAAGAATAGAGATACATCTGGAAGGAGTGATACATAAATTAAGGGAGTATGGCAATGTATAGATGAAGGGAAGGAGAGGAGGAAGATGAGGAACAGGTAAACAGAGACATATGAGAAGTGGCGAGGAAGAGAGGACATAAAAAGGTAGCAGGACAGGAGGAGAGGAAATGGTAAATAAAAGGAGTGGTGGGACAAAAATAACAGAGTCATGAAGGACTGGAGGATGTGCAAAAGGCCTAGAAGACAGAAATGAAGAGAGAGGAAAGAGACTTAAGATAAAGAAACAGGGTGAGTAAAGTGTATGATGATTAATGAATTAAGTATTTGGTAAACAACTTTAATTCTAAACTAACTTCCAAATGAAAGAGAATTTTGGGGCAACAGTTATATAAGCCATCTTTCTGTTTAAAAAAAAACTTGTTTCATTACATCTAATTCACAGTTAATAAACTGTTTGGTGGTTTTTGGCCTACTTTGTTATTTTCTTGTCGCTCCTACTCAGTCAAAACACAGTCGCTTACATAACTCATGTATTTCATTCGTCTTCGTCACCATCCAACAAAGAAGCCTGTGATCAAAAGTGGAGGAACTGTCAAACCTGACAAGAAAAATAAACACATTTTTTCCTCAAGTCTAAAGGCAACACCATCAAGTGGACCCTTTATTTTTGTTTATAAATGCACAATAGTCCTACTCTATACCAAGCATGATGGAGCAGAAGTAAACAAATGAGAACCAAAAGGTGAGTCACAGGTTTACTGAACAAATACATTTTATGCAAGATCATAACCTCCAAGTGACTGATGGTGTACAAACCTAGCGAACATGCACAAGTATTTGGACAGTAGCTGATTCTGAGTAGATGATGTTGAGCTCCTAGTCTGGCTACAACCCACAACAAACCACTAACAGGAAACAATATGATAGTGATTAGCCTCGTTCCTCCACTGGGAGGGAGACTCGCAGACGGGGCCTAGTAACCTAAACAGAAGGCTTCAGCATCACCTCATCACATTAAAAATGTTAAGATAAAACCTTTGTCCACATACAACCTGGACTTCTTTCATTACAGATTTAAAATTCAGTTTACTATATTTTGAAGTTTAAGGTCTGTAGATTGCTCCATGCAGGTGCAGAAAACCTCAATGCTTTCTGTCCCAATTCAGTTCAGACTTTAGAAACAACAGTTAGTAAAATGTCGGGAGAACTAAGATTGTGATTTCCATATTTAAAGTTTAAAAGAGAAGATAAGTAAATAGGAATTTTACCAAGAATGGCTTGTAAATAAAACCATACCAATGACTGAGGTAGGTCTGCACATAAAGCAGACCAATTCACTTTTGAATGTCTTACACATCTGTGAGTAAGAAAACCACAGTTTGTAAGGAATTTCAGTGCCTGATGACACACGCTATTCAGCATGTGAAGACAATGAGCAGATGCATTCATGTACAACACTATAATCAATAACAGGTATAAAGGTAGACTCACGCCACCAATTTCTGCTTCACACAAAAACAAAAGCAAGACTTGTTTCTTTAGTAAAATCCTAGTAATAACTCCAGCTTTATTGTAACATACTGGACATGCGCATTAAAAAAACAAGTGGTCATCAAATTCAAAATCCTAGGTAGATACCAACTCAGTTTAAACTATGCAAAACTAAGGAGCTGATCATTGCTTTCAGGAAACAAGAGATAACACACACTGCTGTCTACATCAGCGAAGCTGAGCTGGAGCAGGTGAACAGTTTCAGGTTCCTGGGAGTCGGTATCACAGAGAACCTAACATGGTCGTCTCACATCTCCACGCTGGTAAAGAAAGCTCAAAGACGCCTGTATTTCTTGAGGAAGCTTAAGAAGGCCAAATTCCTGTGCCAAGTCCTTGTCAGCTTTTACAGAGGAGCAATAGAAAGCATCCTGACTGGAAACATCACTAACTGGCATGGGATGTGCACGGCCCAGGAGCGGAGGGCTCTGCAGCGGTGTTTCAAACTGCTCAGAAGATCATTGGTACCCATCTCTCGAGCATCAATGATATCGGTGAGGTGAGGTGCCTGCAGAGCCCAAAGGATCCTAAAGGACAGTACCCACCCAGCCACAGCCTGTTCACCCTGCTGCTTTCTAGGAAGAGATATAGAAGTTTGTGGTGCTGCACCACCAGACTGCAGAGCAGCTTTTACCCCAAGCTATCAGGCTCTCAAACTTAAACTCAACTGCTCAATTGATCATTGAATATTGTCTACCAGTTTTATATTTGCATCTCTACTAATGTGTATTGTCTTCTATGTAACCGAACGGAGTTACAAAGATCAATTTAATTATAACCTGTTATATTGTGACAGTAAATGTACCTACCTACCTACAATTTGTTGACCATTTCTGGTAACACTTTTCACAGACAATGCTGATCATACAGTTCTTGAGGTGGAAAAAAGACAAATATTTTGTTTTCTCTGTATTTAAAACAAGTTGCAGTTCACAAAGCTGTTCTTGTACTTTTATCAAATGCATGCTACAACATATGCAAAATATATAAATATAAACCAACAGTTGTCAAATTCTCTCATTAAAATAAATCCCCACTACCCAAATTTAACAGTTCATGAAACAATCATTAGCTACTGTATATGCAGCAAGTTGATTCACTGCTGCACCACTCAGACTGCAACCTAATTCATTATTTAATTAAATATTAGCTGCTCAACTAATCTCATTCAACTTTATCATTACACTTGTATACAACAAAACATAATCCAGTCATTCCAAGTGGAATGATTAATTGATTGATTGATCTCAGTACTATGTACCACAAAATTAATATTCTTTTAAATAACCTACAGATAAATATAACCCTATATATGCAATCGTTCAGGCAAAAAACTGTGTTTACACTTGAATAATACTATACATGTTGTCCTTTTTGGTTTGGGTCAGAAGAAAATATAAATCACGGGACAAAAAGGTGTAAAACCGTCCATCACACTGGACTGCATGACAATAGCAAAAGGCCAAATAAAACTGTAACTTTCAGCTTCAATCTGAAGTATTTCAAAAATCATTATGGCAGACATCTGATTTAGTAATTGATATGTAGTGCTTATGCAGTCAAAAAATGTGCATTACAAGTCAGGCAAAAAAAGTGCAATGACAAATGCTGAGTAAAAAAAAAATACTGCTGTATTGCCCAGCACTATATTTGGGTACTCAGCTGTTCAGCCTTAGGCAAAGAAGGCCGGCAAACTCATCACACAGCCATGAAATGTATCCCCTCCTAGGAAATCATATAACAACTTATCACAATTGGAACGAAAACAGTTGGGACTCTTGCTGACAAGCTGTGCATTGCAAGGTGTTCATCTGGTTAAACCTCACGGACTGGCAATTGTGACTGTCACTCTGAGATCTTGGACAACTTTGCTCACTCTGGGCCACACTATGAGAGGCTTCAGCCCACCCATAGGATTACAACAGTCTGCACAAACAACCAGGTCCAACATTAATTCTAGTTTGAGTATGATGATTAGCACCAAGGCTGAAAAATGTAAATACAACCCACTCAAAGCACAACTGGCGTTACATAATATAAAAACCATTATTAAACAACAAAACATTCTGAAAATGGCCAAAAATACCATGACCATCTGGATCTATGAGAAACACAAGGAACGGTACTAGGTTCTTTGCTCCTTCAACAGCTACCACCAAATGTTCCTGAGCAAAGGCCACCATAAAATAGTACCAGAACCAGAGCCGAGAAAGCGGACAACAGAGCCGGGCTCAGAGAGGCTGTGACAGCGTGTAGAGCTAGAATATCTTCACATATACTCTGTGAATTAAGGGTTTTGGTGAGTTTGATTTTGTTTGTCAAGTTTGAATGAAGCGTGTTTAGGACAAGTTAATAAGCTTGGTGAAAGAAACGTGAATATAGAAGGTGCACGCTTGTATTCTTTTGTTCAATAAGGAAAGTAAGTGTATAAATGTCTTCTTTCTTGACATTTTAGGAGTTGTTTTGTTTATTTATCAGATTTAAAAAAGCTGCAAAAGCTTGTTTAACGTAGTGAACTCGCTGCTCAGACACGTCTCCCAGCTGAAACTATGGGGGACCATCGCCTCCTGAGGTACAAAGTGGTATTACGAGGACAGGATGGGGCAAGGCTAGCTGGTTAGTATGCTAACTTCAGCAGATATCTCTGCAACACAATACATAGACATGTTTGCCATAACTTTAGAATGGTTATTCCTTCACATTTTGTTAATAAGGTTAGTTCAGTTTTTTGAACATGTTAAACAAAAATTCGGGCCACATCTTACACGTGTAAGAGCCACCAATGTTCAGAAGGGGAAGAGACACAGATATGAATTTCTACACTTCCAGAATCAACAGAGCATTGTGCAGTGCGGCAATACCCTGAACCATTGTTGAGCAGGTGGCAGCGTTTATGTTATCTGAAGATCTAGGCATTATCCATTATTACAAGAAAACCTTACTTGCAATCTCACATTCAGTATACATACAAAACATAGTGCTCTAGTGGTTGTTGAAAGTCCTTCTGGGAAATGTATACAAGGCAGGTTTTGGGAAAGTAAGATTAAAAAAACAAGTAAATTACAACTCTTTACAAAATACCCTACAGCCTGGTAAGTAAGCAAGTATCTGAAGGTGTATTCTTCCTTCCTTTCTTTCTTTAAATTCCAACTCCTTCAGTGGAGCTGCTCCTTAGCCAACAATAAAAAGATAGTGGTTGTAATGGGAAGCTTCCAGGTGTGAAGCAGGATGCTGTAGCATGTATGCTCAGCAAACCTCTCCTAGTAGAAAAATAAAGGCTAAGTAAAGTGGACGAAAGCAGTCCAGAGCTCCTGCCTAACACCTACATAAGGGCAGCACTGAGAATACAGGGCCATCAGCATTTTATCATAATTAATTGTTAGGTTTATAGCAACTAATTAATTTTGATAGATATAGGCATATAAAGCAGGGCAGTGGGCAGAGTAAAAGAGTAAAGTGTGTCTATTTACAATCCCAGTGCTACACATTTCATCAAAAGTGTTTTAATTTTTTATTTTTTTTAAAATGCTCCAGGTTGAAAATTCTATTAGTGCCTACACTGTTATGGTTAAAATTAAAAGACTGGTTATGAGCATCTCTGGGAGATGATAAGATTCTTAAAGAGTACCCAAATGCTAATATTAGAATGTGTATTATTTATGTGAACTGCCATTACAATATTATTATGCTTAATTAATTGGGCAGACATATTCTGGACAAAAACAATTAGGAATGTAGACTGCTTATTGGATTGGGAGCACTTTGTACAATTTGATCTGAATAACATTCCCATCATATCAAAACACTATTAGCGCTGGAGTGTATAAATTACAGTTTGGCTTTCTACTTCTTATTTCGTGAAAATCAATGTTTTGACATAAGTCAGTGTTTGCTGGCCATTGCACTGTGACACATAATTGTGTCTTGACAGTTTGTGTCGATATAAAGAAATCAATATGCATTAGATTAATGTAATTATTATTCAATGAAGTGGCTCAGAGTGATACTTTCTCCATGCTCTTTGGGCATTTTTCCAGGATTTGTTTAAATACATTACTCATACTTATATATATATATATATATATATATAGTATAGTAGTAATGTGGATTTTTGACTTATCAAAACAGGTTAAAGTACACAAGTATGCAGAACAGCAAGATTAAAATTAAAAGTAGCTGCTTGACCTCTGGACTGGCTGAGGACAGTAAGAACTAAAAACGCATGATCTACAGTGCCTGCTGCCTACCATTTGTACTTCCAAAGGCCTTGAGCGTGCAAATGAACCAACAAGTGTCCCACCGGAGCTTCTCAGCGACCAATAGTAGATGCCTGTGGTTGTATCCAGGTGTAGAATATGTGCAGTCATATGAATAATAAGCAGGCAGATGCTCAGACAAAGAGTGTGTGTGAAAAAATCTTCCCTCAACAATCAAAAGGCAAAAGCAAAAAAAGCAGCAAAGTTTTTGGTTATGCTGGTATTCAGAAAATCAGACAGCAGCATTTGTGCTAAAACTTGAAATCGCTCAAGTGTTGCCTAAAAGCAAACTGTAGGAGTGAACTGATTTGACTTGAACACACTGTGGAGCATTGAGATGTCACCCAAAGACATCCTGCCTGCCACATTTCCCCCCTCACAGGTCAGAGAGGTCACAACAACTTCCAGGAAACATAAAGGGGAGTTTATTCACACCACTTGACCCTTGCCCTGCAGTCCCCATGTGCCCCATTATATGCTCTGACTTAATGCCAAACTGTGTGTGTGTGTGTCCTCTACAACTTTTAAAATTGATCTCCAGAGCCACAGACTCCAGTTTATTTTATGCAGACTAACCCACATGCTGCAGATAACACCCATCCACCGAAAAATAAAAAGTAATTTAATCACTGCAGTCAGCTTGCTGGCATATAATCAACCCAAAGAAAGTATCCGAATCAATACTAATACAGCATGTCATATTAACATCAATCACAACCTGATCATATTCAGTTTCCTGGTTTAGAGAGGTTAAAGGTGGCCTGTTAGCAAGTAGCAAGCTAAAGCTAAGGCTAACACTGGCATTAGTAAAACACTTCACCTATAAATTTAATTCGCGAACATGTCTTTAAATCACGTGTACTAAATCCCAGCCTTGTGTGGCTTTCAGTTTAAAGACATTTAAGGCTGAAAATGTTGTATTTACCGACACTCGTGGGTAGACAGGCACCAAAATGTGGCTATATAGTGTAGCCTCCCTTGAGCACGACTAAGAGCTGAAACTTCAAAAACGAAATGTTATTTATACACATCAATTATACATCAATTAATCTCACATGAAAGTCTGGCAGAGTCGATGTCTCGCCGGTAGATGCCTCGAGAGAGAGACTGAGCTCGCCACCAGCGGGGCAGTAGGGCAGTCTGGACGGGCAGAGAGCTCTCGGTGCCCCGCCGTGTGCCAGCCTCAATGCCCGGTAGGATTTGGGAGTCCTCGGCTGGCCCGGGCCGGTGTGCGTGTGTGTGTGTGCGTTCAGCGGAGGGAGGGAGCGAGCGGGCGGCAGCGGAAAAGGAACAAAAAAAAAAAAACAGAGCTCCTCTTCTTTATTTTGTATGCCAACCCTGATTTCAACTCCCCCCTTCAGCCCAAAGCCCACAACACAAACACGCGTTTATCGTCCGAGTAACACGGGGCACGAAATCTGCCACAAAAATAGACGAGGGGATCAAATATTCAGCAGCTCGGCGCTATCCCCGTCTCCCCTCTGTCCGTGCCAGCGCGGTGTGATGTCCGTTTAGACCGAGTTCCCTCCGCCTCCGCCGGCCGAATGGCAGCTACCGATACGGGACAGACCCGCGTTGTTCCCCCTCCAAAATATCGCTTATGATATCTCAAAGCGAACACATTTATTAAATCTCAAGGGGACCCAGGAAGCCACACAGACTACCGTTAGGTCAGTTGGATAAACTCCGTTGTGAATCTTTGTGCGTTAACGTTATTTTTTTTAATCGGAGATGAGAGGGGGGTCTATAGCGGAGGGCTATACTGGCACTCCATCTTTAGCCGACATCAACAGGTCATCCCGGGACACAAATGCGCTGCAACTGTGGGCGAGACAGACGGATGGATCCGGCATGGCGAGAGGAGATGAGAGGAGGGGAAAGGAAAGTAGGGGGTTGGCTGTACAATCTTAACCCGTTTTACCGTCAGGACACCATGCCACTGGGCGAATCAACGACTGCCTGCGGTTTTCAAATGCAGGCGTGTTAAGGAGAAACACTGCACCCCTTGCCCAAACACCAAGTAGTTTTTTTTTTCATAAAAGTTCAGGAATGCGGGCGAAAGAGGAGCGGATGACTCGTCAAGTCACTCACCGAGGGAAAGGGGGGAGGCGGGGGCAAGCCCGACCGCGGCGACGAGTGAGTGAAGCCGGTGTTAAGTGGTTAAAGTTTGGTCTGTCCCTATGAGCCCATCCCCCACAGTAGCTAGCACAACTTTACCTCCCCATCCCTTAAAAAAAAATAAAACAATACTTCAACACACCGCAGACCATACACCACCCTCTATCCGAAATCACCCATCCGAAATCAAGAAGCCCCCAACACACACACACACACACACACACACACACACACACACACACGAACATACAGTTCTGGGATCGGACAACTGACTGACCCGTCTCGCCGGCCGAGCCCGAACCGTTGTCCTCGGTGACCCGCCGTGCTCAACTCACCCCCTCGGCTGTATTCCGCTGGAAAGTGTTTCAATGGAGGACCAGCGCAGTCTTGTATCTCCCTCCGCCTCGCTACAGGCAGCCATTCATTGTGACTGTATGCTGTGAACCAGCAGCCAGAGCACGCAATTCATGCATACACGTACATACTTACACGTGCGCGCGCTGGGAGTGGGGGGGGGGTGCATTAAAGCACTTACACATGCAGATGCAGGCGAGCAGAAGAGCGAAGAGTTATCGAGGAGGGGGGCGCAGAGGAGCAGAGCGGGTTTTTTTTAACTCTCCCAGGGGTTGCACACAGATCGCAGAGCTACTGATCGGCTAGACAGACAGGTACACAGACATAGCCTATAGATGTGGAGGCTGTCTGCACCGTCTCATTACTTTTTGCCAGTGGTTTAACGAATTAACACTGCTCATTATGTAGGATACTGTCATTTCAGATATCAATAGTGAGTATGGCATAACGTGGGCGAACTGGACTGCTTCCCATCAACAACAGAAAGTATTATATTCTCAGACCTTAAACTCCCCCGATTTTGTGCATTTAAACTACTTTGTAAACTAATTATGCATATACATGGTAATACTTCAGTCGGGCTAATTAAGCTTTGTCAGTGTGATCATTTATAGTGTGTATATGTGTGTTCTCTATACTGTAGTCTGTGTTTGATTTTATTACTGTATGATTGTAAGCACATCTTACAATCCAGAGTCAAATTCCTCGCATGTGTTGCCTACACATACCTGCAAAGCTGTTTCTGATCATTTAACCCAAAATGTGCGATTACCTGGGTGGTTATCAAAATAGACTTCATTAAATCCATACTTTTGTCACTAAAATCCATCAATAGCACGGTTGAAGGTAAATTATGGGCTCGCCTCCACATTCAAGTTGTTTACCTCAGCATTACTAAAAATAACTTGGCACAGTAATGGCAGAAAAGTTGACTTTAGTGCACGTGGACATGCTGTTATTTTTATCCAATCAAAACAATGGTGAGATAACTGAAATAAATGTTTTTTTTATTGCCGTATTTTTGACTTTTTATGTTTATTTTCATTTCATTTTATATAACCCTCTAGGCAGTTATTTTATTTAATTTTGAAAGAGCAATGGCATTTTTCTGGCGTGGATAATGGTATCTAATGTAACGACTAATGTAGTCTAACAAAACAGGTAGGCACAGTAATGCGATTGTATTTGAAGGAGTAAAGGATTACAGGTTTGAGCCAAAGACCCGCTGCAGGCAGGTAGACAGGCAGCGTCCCCAGCCGACCCGAGTGTCTGAGCCCCACCCACTAGTCCACCCACTCACTATAGGCTACTCACCGGGCTGTATTCTCCCTTGGGTGGTGGAACTCTCTCCTGGCCGACACCGCACGGACCGTGGATCTGGGGGAGGGTTCGAACCCGCTTTCTAATGTGTGATAGTGCGTCTAGACTCCGGGCAGGTGAGCCCTCCGGGGCCTCCAGGCGCTGTGCACAGCGAATACTAAACAGGATGAGACTGCATTCAGGCTCGGCACTGCGCTCCTCGCTCTCTCTCCCTGTCATGCCAAATACTATTAACTCTATAATTCTCCTGTGTCAGATGTATAGCGTCACGCTCTCTGGGCATTTATTGCCACAGCGCCCCCATCCAGATGTTCAGGCTTCAGGCTTGTGTGCATACAACACAGTAGAGGGAGGCAGTTTTTTCCCCTATCCACAGTCATCCATGTCCCATTTTCTGAAAACTGGTTGAAAACCACTAAAACAGGGTGCTGGATGATAATCAGTGTGAAAGACTTGAATGAATATTCCTTTTCAATACAGGGAGTGACAGAAGTACCACATTGTAAAAATTACAAGCAGGGCTCCAGCCAAGATTTTGGTAATGAGACCCTCAACACCCTCAAATAATTTTGTAGCCATACCATAAAAGATCTCTCTTTTTAACTATTTGGATCTTTAATTTTATTTTTTCAGGAGTCTGTTCAAGCATTCTTGAACATGAACGTTAAAACGGTGTTTCAGGAGTAAACTTTTGGAAGATAAATTCTGAAACCTTATTTTGATCACATTTAAACACACTGAGCTTCAAAAATCACTGCAGTTCATAAACACTTAAGCTTTAAGTTCTAAATAAGAGTAAGAGCTTTAGGAAGTAGGCTAATGCAACAAGTGGTTTTTATCAGCTTAATATTGAGGTTTGCCAAAAGTAAAAATACTCATTATAAAGACTGGTGGTTGATTTTATATATTAACTATTATGATCATATGAATCTGCAAGGTGTATAACTAAAACTTTCAAGTGCATAAGCCTATAAAAAGGCTATAATATGATTATATTATAATGAGCCTTTTAAATGTAGTGAAATGGAAGTATAAATTTCCATGAAATATTCAACTAGCCTAAAGCATATAATGACAATAGCCTAAATGAGTAAATGTACTTAGTTACTTTTCACCAGGGATGTTAAAATCACATTTACCTGCTTGGGGCAAAGATTAGCTGCACAGGCGCCAATCGTCATCCACATTCTTTCCATTTCCTTTGCAATGTGTACAGTTTTCTATGAAGGAATAGTACCTGGCTGGTCGCAGGTTTGCTGTCTGGTAAATGGATTGATTGAATATGCAACAGGCTAATCAACCTGGAATAATGAAGATCTTTGAATTGTTGGATCTCTTTCACAGGACACCTTATGTCAGTTGATAGCCTATTGTGTGGTTTCTAAACAATTTTAAATTTGACAGACTAGACACACAGTAAGCCTGCAGCTTTTACTTCCCATGCAGTTTGGTTGCAAGCCTTGCTCACTGGTAAAATGTAGGCTACCTTATGTTTGATGACAAAGGGAACGCTTATAGTCTAGGCAAATCTTTAAAATGTTTATTTAACACAATAAATAATATAATTAATTAAAAAATTGCATTGTCAACTTTCTATAGCCTACACATTAGTCTACACAGCGCTCAGTAGGCTACAAGATTTAAAATGTGAGCAACACTTTTATTTATTCTCCTCAAGCATCACTTTTAAAAACCTAAATTCACTTTGCAGTTCCCATAAACTGCTCAGTAGGCTACTGACCTGCATCAACCTTATTTTCTCTAACGTAGTTTTTATCTCCTCACATCATAGGTCTGGGATATTTTGGTTAATCCATAGGCTATGTTTAGCCTTTTCATCAGAATGCATCACCTACTTCAGGCATGGCGAGATTAAATTAGATTATTCATGAAAGCATACTGATGTGTTGTCCAGCGTCCTCGCCGTCCTCACATGTTGGCTGCGGGGAGAAAGTAGGCCAGTGTGTGCAGCGGCTGACTGATCGACCCTCTCTCTCTTGTCCTTAGATTACACCGTTTCCCTGACATTACGCACGCCTCTGCCGTAGGGTCGGAGCAGCGCTATCGCTTAAACATAATGGCCGCGCAGGCTTCCGTAGAGACGCTCCAAACATGGCTGCTTCCATGTGCTAACGTGAGAGTAGACTGGAATAACAGCATACACTGCAACACCGAGGAAACAGTCACCCACGACCACCTGTATCGCTTTTAGAATAAATCCTCTGTCATATTAGGAAAGGAGTGTCCGCCTGGAGGGGGTGCAACAGGTAAATCTGTTTACAAAGCTTAGCTTAGTTAGCTAACCGGCTAATGCCTTTGCTGGTATGAAGTGACAGTATGCATCATTTTCTGTCTTGTTTAATAGCTGAAGTTTGCTTTCATTTAGCCAAAGTAACAAACATTTTTACTCCAATGTAATTTCAACCGTAATATAACGTAGACATGAAAACTGACTATTGTGTTGAACACGCGGAGCTAAAGATAAAAGGTAAAAGTAAATCTACAGGTCAGATGGAAGTCTTAGTTACTTAATCCTGCGTCATTTAAATGTGTGTGTGTATACTGACGACGATATAGTGTGTGTACATAGATATATATAGTTATAATTGATCTATTAATCTATTAGTCAAATAACATAACATATTCATCCGTATTAATCAAGTAGATATTTGATCGTTAGTAAATAATTTAAGTCGTTTATAAGACAAAAGAGCTCAATATTGTTTTCTCGCCTTTCTCTGGTTTAAATATCAATATAAGTTGTATATTTTGTTTTTTTTGTACTGTTGGTTGGCCGAAACGAGATTTGAAGACAGCCTTACAGCCTTACCAGTGTATCAGGCACTGTAAGCTTGTACTGAAAGACACAAAGCAAAAGGCACTTTAAAAAAGAGGTAATTTAAATGATGTGTATAGGGCTTAATTTATTACTAGTCTAATAATTGATTAAAAAAATATACATGTTTTGGTCACAATTCTATATTAATCTAAGAATTATAAATAATGACATTTGCATCAGAAATGTTTATATGTGGTGTATGTTAAAAAATATATAACGTCTAATTGTCTGTTTTTTCTCTTTAGCTGTCAAATGTTGACATTTGTATTAATGTCAAAAATCCAGTTTGTGATAGGCTCTGTATATAATCTGCACACGACTAGAGAGTTTTCATGTTATTTGTCTTTTTTATAGAAACGGAGGACCTTTATGCTGGTGCGTACTACTCAGTTGTTCCCCCACATCATCTCCCATCATCTGCATCCTCCTTGTGCCCATTCTGCCAGACAGAAGTTTTGGTGGAGCAGTGTTGCTGCTGCCAGCAGGGGACTGAAATCCATGGAACCCCAGAAAACTGCTCAGGACTCCGATGTTCCTAACGCCAAACCTACACCCACACCTGCTGAATCTTCAGCAGAAAGTATGAGCCTGGCAGCCACTGACACAGCAGCTGACACGGAGAAGACGATTCCTGCAGGACTGTTACCTGGGGAGACGGTGGTCAAGGAGGGCAAGGCGGCCATCTTGTTTCCCAGTGCTAATGAGGTGTTTTACAATCCAGTCCAGGAGTTTAACAGAGATCTGACGTAAGCATAAACAAGGGCTGCTTTGGCATTTACCCAGAAAACACATCATTACTTTACACCACAGACATAAGTGTCTTGGATTAATTAAGTATGATGTCTTTCAGTGCAGTGAAGATATCCTTGGGCTTGTCATCAATTTAAATATCATTGGGAAATTGGCATTATGCTTTGCAACATGCTAGGTTGTTAAACTGGAAAGCGTATACCTCTGCCAAGTACATAAAATGGTCTATATAACTTAAGCTCAAAAGCTACATACTACAGTACTATAGGGTTGGGCTGATAGACGATGCCATCGTCCATTGGTGATGGCTGACAGAGGGGCGATGGTTGAGCACCGTAATTGTAAAACCCCCCCCCAAAAAAAATATTAAACCAAAATTTTTCACATTAAACCAGCAGGTTTTAATCACCAGGAACATAATTATTATAAATTTTAAATATGCTTCGGACATTCCTCCGAATGATCTTCTTCCCACACTCAGATACACAAGCAGCCTACACCTCAGGGTGCCCCTCCTCTCTCTCTTCCCCGCATCTTTCCACCCGTGATCAGTGATCACAGCCTACTAAACAACAGAAACTAACATCTGCACCCTGCGCTTTACCTGGTCCGTGTTTGTAAAATATCCACCGCCACTTGTAACGTCATTGCCTACCAAGATTTTAACCGCGTGAAGTCTGTGCGAGGTAACACATGCACATATAAGACGACAGCTACTCATCGGCCCTTCCCGCCGTGCGCGAGCGCTTACCCGATGCCATCGTCCACCCCGATGTGTCAATGTAGACGTCATCCGATGGAAATTTTGAGGCAGCGCCTAACCCTATACTATACTACTATATGTAGTGTAACAGGAGCAGACGTAGAGACTCCAATAGCACAGCAATATTCTGTACATCTTACTGCCAGCTTTAGGTAACAATAGCCAACGTGGTGGCTGGTCATACCGACCAAAAATGGCAAACCCCCTGTGTATTGAAATGAACAATGGTGCAAAATTGATACAGTATGGATGTAATGATAGAAAATGTCTACAAGTATTGAATCTGCATCCAGATCTGCATCAAAAAAGACATGGTTGCTAATTATTAGAGAGTATCTAAATCCTGTTAAGCCTTTACACAACAAGGACTTATCTGTAGTTTCAAAAAAGTTAGACTCATAGCCAGTTAAGGCCAGTGTAATTCATGATGATGTTGTAGCACGACCTATAGGCAAAGTGCCAGTAGCCACATGGTGATGCCATCTGGACGAAAAGTCAAACAGTTCTTCCTTTGCCCCTAGCAACATGAAGTTTCATTAAAATTTGTTTGGTAGTTTTTGTGATTTTCTACGAACTACTAAACAACACAGAGGACTGAACACCTAGCCTTCTTGCTGGAGGGAAAAAAATGTACTGTCAACAACTCGCGGATTTGATGATCATACTAACAGTCACTCCATCACTCAGTCACAGTGTGCCAGTCATGCTTTAAACTTCTTTTTCTAAGCAGGTACAAATCTGCCTCTCAAACACAAGAACCTGCATGATAATATTTATAACTGTGGAACAATATTTTTGACCGATGGCAGACTAGAATAGAATGCAAGTTGCACAAGAATCGCCAAAGTTGTGTTTATATGAAAGCTAATGTCAGGAATATTTATTTAGCTCTGTTATTGTGTTATGATATATGCACCACATGCTTCTATTTAAGCATTAATTTCCTCCTTCCCAGATGTGCTGTGATCACAGAGTTTGCCAGAGATCTGCTGGCTCAGCGCGGGTTGAAGGTGGTGGTGCCTGGAGAGAAAGAGAGGGTGGTGGTCTCTCTCTCAGAGGAGACGAACGAGGCCGACGTACAGACAGAGGAGAAAAACGGAGCAGATGAGCCAGCTGTAACTGTAACAGTGGGGGAGAAATGTGACGTATGTAGGATTGATTTTACAGTGTAATTGCAAAGTAGCAGGGTTTTTTTCTACAATAACCATAGCCACTGAATTATTTTATTAATGGACGTAATGTATTTAGAAATATATGAATGCAGTGTATCCAGTTTAATAGAAAATTAGTATTATGGTCAATTATTTCCCTGCTACA
>JAPMOB010248206.1:0-28199 GCA_029875015.1 Lepomis gibbosus
CAGCATAATTAAGGGATGGTTCAGGACTCACCCGAGCCAGCCCTAACTATAAGCTTTGTCAAAAAGGAAAGTCTTAAGCCAATTCTTAAATGTAGAGACGGTGTCTGCCTCCCGAACCCAAACTGGAACCTGGTTCCACAGAAGAGGTGCCTGATAGCTGATACAATGTGCTCTTCTAAATATTTACAGTACACCAGTTTTAAAAAATAGTTGTTGCCCCTAGTTTTCATAATTCAAGGTAAAAAAAAATGCACTTTTTTTTTCTTTTTCATCCCTTTAAGAACCAGATGATTCATGAATGTTTTTTGCATCCTAAGACTTCCATATAATACAGTGCTTTCTGGATATGTTGTTAATGAATTAAACACAAACAATGCATTTCTTTCCAGAAGATTTTGCACTACAATCCGACTGGACCTCTAAAGGACGTGAAAGAAGGAACATGCACATAAAGTAGAGCCCATTTGTTATTTACAGCAATTTTGTTTCCCTTGAAAGTTCCCATAATGTGCATTTATGCACAAGCCAAAAGGATATGCATAATAAGTCATGGCATCTGAGTGTACAAAGTTTAGAAATAACACTGAAGCAGAAAAATGAATTAGAGGATTTAGGGGAAACAGGCCCAAGCTGAAACGAAGCAGATCAAACTCTATTTCTATGCTAAATAAGATAAGAATTTAAATTACTTTATCATTGGTGAGGAACTTCATTTGTGCTGAGGGCAACTGAGAAAAATACAAAAACAAGCTGTTATACATAAAATACCTACCTATTTCACATACAAATTAAGATACAAGGCTGATAAAAACAGTAATAGTGCAACAGTGTTACAATTCAATTTAATTCAATTGTATTTATATACCGCTAATTCATAACGTTATCATAAGGAGTAATCATTGCACATTTCATATAAAGCAGGTCTAGACCATACTCTTTACATTACATTAACATGTACAAGCTGAGATCAATCTGATGAAGAACCTAAATCTGCTTAGTTCAGTTCCTTTCCTTTTTATGCCAATTCAGTATTTGAGTCTCTGTAATTGGATGTGATAATCAATAGCACAATGGTTAACCAATACCAAAACAATGAGATATAAGAAGCTACAAAGCTCCATATAGCTGAGTGGAACTGCAGAGTCATGTTATAATTATGGGTTCATCACGATGAGCGACCCCTTTCAGCAGTTCATTTATTTGATTTTTCAACGTTTCCATGTTGCCTATCTCCTTTTGGCTGTGAATGTCCTCAGGCAGCAAGTATCTGTAAAAGAGAGAATGAGAGAGACTTCACTTGAGACTTCAGATAGCTGACAGAGTTAAACAACCACATGTGACTTGTTATCACATGGATGCCCAGCAGTATGTTTCCCTCTGCTGCTTCTGACAGCTTACCTGTCAGGAACACTGTGCCATGTAAAGGGGACTAATGCAAGATGAAAACACCACCATCGTGCACATACAGCATGTCTGTGTACAAGCACAACACACACACACACACACACACACTCGCAGCCTTGTTTGTTTGAGAAGAAAAGAAACTGGTAGATAAGAAGGCAGATACATTCTAGAATATAAGAACTTCTGATTGATCGATCAACATTCATTTTTATAACATTTTATTATCAGCGTTGACAGGACAAGCCACTGCCCCTAGTGACCCAGTTCTTTCACTGTGTGGGCACACCTGAGCAGGTTTTGATGGGCTGAAAAAGCAGAAGCTGAACAATGAAAAATCCACCGAGCCTCAAGCTTTTTACTTACTTGGCAGTTGCACAAAGAGAAACAAAGAGAAACCAAGAAGTGCTTTTTAAGAATATTTTGAATGAAAATGAATACTTTATTTATCAAGTTATTTTGTACAGCCTTTAAACAGGGCCACAGTGTTAAGAGGGATTAGGGCAGCTTCAAAATAAAACAGTAAACTATAACAACCCCTTACATCAAACCCCCAAAAGTACAATAGTTGGTGCCCCATCATCACACGGCTGGTGTTCCTATTACTTCGTCACCACTTTTGCGTGAATATTATATGATCTGTCATTACACAAAAGATAGAAATATCTAATTCTTTGCGACTACACTCAACCATTCTACATAAATTAATCCATCATAGACAAGATGCATGTGTTTCACCCACAGATGCCTCAGTGGAGCAGAATACAATGCAGTCAGTGTTGTGAGGGAAGAAAATTTCAAATGCTCACACATCAGATGCCTATACTGCTGTACACTGTTCCATTAAAAAAACAAACATTCATTCTTACTCTGGGAACCGCTGAAAGGCATCTGTGAAATGTAGGTTGTCAGAAACTGTAAATGAGGCAAATGAAGCTGTTGTGAATGTGTACAAAATCACCGGAGAAGCTAACAAGGCTGAACAGTAGCAACTTTCAGTCTGATTTCCAGGCTGACAAAAAAAAGAGGACCTGGAGGAAAACGGCTGGATTTCCTGATAAATCTCAAATCAGTCTGTCACTCACACACACACATACAAACAGTTTGTACTGTTAGCTTCAGTAGCAACGTGTGTACCGTCACGTCTTTGTGGTTAATTAGATTCTATTAGAAGACCTTTGACCTCACCACATTCAGGCTAATAAGCACTTCCAGTCCAGTGAAGGCTTCAGGGGATGGGAGGGGGTGGGCACGTTACGATCATCTATGATTGACGTTGCTGTCCAACAGAGGCATTTTAATTACACAAAATGGACTCCCAATAGGGATAAAGGGAATTTCAGTTTGCGGAATCAGCTTTTTTGGAAAGGCCGGCGATAATGTGGCACATTGTAGCCATTTAGAGAAATACACAGTGTACCTGGTTAGTGATTAATTCTCTCACCTCATTGCTTTGCACAGCCATTAGAGCTCAGTAGATCAGTGGTTAACTGTGCTGGCCTGGTCAAGTTATGCTGTCACTACACCACACATGATTTTTCGTGCAGACTGACACACACACACACACACACACACACACACAGACACGAATGAATTCATGCACAGCTGTTATATTGATCTGTCACATAATGACATGAGAGGAAGCATGGTGAGAGAGGGTGGAAGAGCTCCTTTTTTTACACATATTAAAAGCAGCTATTCACAGGTCTCACTGCACGTATTTATTATTATTAATCATTAATTGTTATTATTTTTGACTCATAATGAGCTTGGTTATATATCCCTGACAAGCATGCAGAGGCAGCTCTGTGTATGTGAGAGCCCTGCTGGGCATGGGTCTCAGACACAGCAGGGGCTAAGGGGCTAAATGAAGTACAGCGAGACAGACCGAAGAAAAGTAAACCCTCTGAATCATGCAGTAACCATGAAATACAAGCCCCCGAGCCACAAGATCATGTACTTTTGGAGAAGTTGTCAACTGCAGTATTCTTATGTCCATTGAAATGTATGAGCGGGGCTGATGCCTCGCTTGTTAAAATATTTTAAATTCTGTATTTCAACAGCATTATTTATCAAAGCTCAACCATGACTCATCTGGGTTGTCCTGTCCTACTCGAGTATCTGGTAAAAGTACATTATTACATATGGAAAAATCCCAAAACAGTGCAAAACAAAAAAGATGCATAAACAAAACAGACAACGCAACATTAGAACTTTGTGAAAATATGGAAAATCCTACGTCTGTTTTGTTTGCATGTATATTGCACCTTTACATGTGCATTGTCAGCTTGTCAGTCCATCCATCCATCAATTCATCTGACATTTTGGTGCAGACCAAAATATCTTTTGACAACTACCGGCCAGATTGTCATGACATTTGGCAAGGTTAGTCATGGTCCATGAGGGATAATTATTGATGATTTTGATTTGATTTGACAATTTCACAAGAGTTGTTCATTTGACACATGGAGTCGATATTAATACTTCTTCCACACAGAAACACTCCAAACCCAGTTCAGCATATATAAATTGATACACACCACAGTAAAACATTATATATCTTGCTCTGTTATCATTAAATGCTATTGTGTAAGTACATATAAGGAAATATCAATATTAAACAGTCACATGAAAATTGAAAAGTTACTCATATTAAAGCATTTGACTCTTTTACCAAAAGTCACTATATTTGTTGCTGTTCAACATGTGTTTAAATGTGTGACTAGATAACAAGGTCATACAATCACACCAACAGCAAACATTGCTTTGTGGTCATTGGTCGGGTCATGTTGTGAAAGGAGTGCATATAACAAGTTAACAAAGGGGAAACATAAGTACATATGAATAGGGAAAATACTTACACCTGGCATGAAGCGATATGATGTTGAGTACTGTTGTCTCTGCCTAAATAAACAGAAGCACAAGATGACTGATGAGTGTTGACTGTGTTTGTACAGTTATTTTAACCACAAGCATCTGTCCAGATGTGCTGCTTGTGCAACTTTGCTGGTGTACATTTTGAGGACATCCAAGTGTAGATTAATCTCCAAGAATCCTTACATCAACTAGTCAGTTTTGCTGTCCCTGTAATCAACAGCAATTCAGTGTGGCATCTTTTTTAGGCATCTGAAAACTACAGCACATCTCCAAAATATGTGCTAAAGAAAAGTAGGTCAGAACATTACTTTCATGCAGCATTACGCTATCACAGAAAAAAAATCTAAAATACTCAAAACTCACCCACACGATAACAGAACGATCTCAAACTGAAATGACGATTATTTAGGTTAACTTCATTACCTAACAGCCGATCATTTCAAGGCTATCAAAATATCCACTGTAATGACACACTGCCATTGTACCCTAGATATGTCTCCATTAGTGAGTCCACAAAATGACACTCGGGCCCAATTTACCAGCGATCACACATAATTAACACAATAATAGCATAATACCAGGTCAGTGAACAGTGATTCACCCTATCAAGTCTCCATAATAGACTGTGAAAAAAACCCGGTACGGCCTGATTAGGGCACCACATGACGCATCACCTTTATAGTTTCAGGGTCAGAGCTTCATAATTTTGTGTGTAAGATATCAATTATTATCTACTTAAGTGGCTGAAATTTGTGGGTCACTGACTGAATAGTCTGTGCAAAAACTTCATGGTCTGAAGTTAGATTCGGTCTGAAAATGATATTATGATGCGAAAGGAGAGGTTTTCACACGCAAAATGTGTAATTGAAATTACTGTAAAAATGTCTGATCTAAAAATTATATATATATATAAAAATTATATATATATATTATATATATATATAATAACATGTCATGTTCCAATGCTTAATTGACCAAAATTCTCCAAAACATACCCAGCATCTTATCATCAGATCATTTTTATACAAAGGATTGTATGACAAGCAGGACAGAACTCAGCAGACACTTGGAAGAAAAAACAGGTAAACACGTAGTATATAGGCTACTAATGCACATACTACTCTCTTGAGTTGTAACTTTTATGCTCAACTATATCCCAACCTATTTTTGAAGTAGAGAAGATTGTGAGAAAACCTTTGCCTTTATCATGGCCAAGAAGTAAAAGAATTCATTACACAGAGTGACAGTGGTAAGGGCTCTGTGAGGCTGCTAAATGCTAAAGTAAGCATTATAAAATGTCACAATGACAATAACATGTTAATGTTTAGCAGGTAATGTTTCCTTGTTCACTATCTTTGTTTAGGATGCTAACATGTTGACATTTCCTAATTAGCTTAACTGTTAAGCCCTAAACTGCCCTGTATGTCACCATTATGTCACCATATGCATGCCACACACCTCTGTGAAGCTAGGATGCTCATCTAAAATCTCAAACCACCCATTTTTATTCATACCAAATACACAACCATCTAAATGAGCTTATATCAACATGTCAACATAAATCGCTCTGTGAACGCTCTACATGACTGCAGTTATTGCCTTCTGGATGTCTCTCATCCTATCCTTCACCTTCAACTCGCCCAACCACTCTAAAGAAAGCGCAGCTCCAGCTCTGGTCAGCTATTTAACTCATTTAATTCAAATCACAAAACTCACAGAGTTATCAGCTGGATAACAATAACAACAAACGCACCCATCTCTGTGTTTTGATTCGCTTAAAACTGCAGGAGAGGAGAAGTGCTGCTTACGAACTGTCTTTATCATTGTCTAACAACCGACTCATAGTAGCTACACGGACATCCAATATACCACGATCCGTCTCCTCAAGACGAAGAGAGCCCACTGCCAGCCATGTTCCGTTCTCACGTTAGCGTCACACGGGCCTGCAAAGCATGGGAGTGATTTTGGTCATAGGAATGTTGCTAAATATATAAACTGACTTAGGAGAAAACATACAAAACTTTTAGATTGAGCTTTGGTGTTCAGTCAGAAAAACATTCTCCTCCTTCATTCAGTTTTATCTAAACAATGTATTGCTGCTACCCCCTAATTTCCTCTCAGTCTTCCCGCAACCCTATTTTATCTTATCGATTTTAAAATTTGAAAGACAAACCCACTTGTTCTCTCGTTCCAACAGAGTTAAACTTCCTCTCCCTTATCAGCATGCCCTTTATTAATTCAATTAGCTGTTCCAATCACAGTCAGAGTCATGATGGCCATAGGGAGTTACTGTATGTTGCTTTCCTTTTCTTGGGCTTCATCGACATTAACTAAGCCAAACATGACGCCAAAATCTAATCTTAATTTACTCAATGACACTATATCCGTTGTCTCGTCGGCTTAACACTATGTGAGCCTCAGCCAATATGACACAGGCTAGTTGATGCCATTAAATCTGCATCACTTACAGTAAAAATAGGATTCTTCTTCTCTGTATAAATCTCTACTCCACGTGATTTAGCTGTCCTTCTCTATCTGTGTCATATGAGCCAGATGGGTGGATTTGGCACTGGCTGCCTGTATGTCATCAAATCCACAAAAGCATGACAGACTTTCAGATTAAGAGACAGATCTTCGGCTAACCTGTTGTGACTAAGTTTGCACCTGTAGATGATCTGTGGACTGCAAATGTGCATGTAGAAACAAACACACACCAATTTGCATGTAGACACAAAAACACACATATATGAATGTGTACAATATATTTACGTGGCAAGAATGACTGAAATTAAATTTGGAATTTTTCAAAATGTGTCTTTCTTCCAGATCATGTGGAACCTCAGGTCCTTGGAACAGCCGCTGTGATGAATCTGACAGGATGTGGCACGAATGATTAACTGTCACACTGTTGAGGTCAATGCAGACTGACAAGCCATCTGAATGCTGCTGACTCACATGTGCACGCATGCATGTAGAATCTCACACAGAAAGTGGTAAAAAACTTAAATCTAATGCAATCCAAAAGCTCCTTACCCGTTTTTGAGATAATAACAGGAAATTATTTAGGTCAGAGATTTTGAAGTTTATTTGGACTAAATGCATAAAACGGTCTAGTTTTGAGACTAAAACTCTGAGTCAGAAATATGCATATTCAGATTTATAAAGACATAAATCATTCTGTTTTGTAAATGTCTGTCATTGTGTAATTGTGTGAATGTGCACAAACTTTAGCATTGTTAATGTCTTGGAAATAGATACCTATTACCAGGAAAAATGCCTAAAATAACATCCCCAAAATGAATCAGAAATAACTCAACCATTAGGTCTAGATGCATAATTCTGGTCTCCTTTGATAGGTCAGAAGCTAAGGAACATGAATCAACTATAAATTACCCTATATTTGACCCTTATTTTGCTATTAAAGAGTAAATGGAGATGCAATAAAGGAAAATATATTTTCATCCTTGCCAGGTATGAAATCTTTATTTTAATAGCAATATCACCATCAAAACCATCATCCTGTAGATTATGATGCAACTGAATATCTTCTAATACACATGGAATACAACTGTAACTGTAAATTTGATGAAAAGAGACAAACATATACCAATTATTACACAATTTTTAAATATACCAGGCAAATGTCAATGTTCACTTTTATTGGGAGTTTTCTTCAAAACACTATTTCTGTCCATATAACCACATTCCAAATAGCGTAAAGCTTCCACAACATTGAAATATTGATATAAACAATGAATATTGATCAACATTCCTGTGAAAAGCACTCCCCTGTTTTACAGGCCCACAACTTGAGAACAGAACATCCTACAGGGCTATAAGTGGGCAGACGAATCATTTGATATATTGGATGATTATGTAGCTACGGGTCGGTCGTTAGACGACAATAAAGACCATCTCTTCCAAAGCAATACATTTCCTATGCTACAGTTTGTGGCAAGAAAAACAAAGCCTAAGAGTTTGCTCAATACCAAGATGGCGGCCCAGGAGATATTTTCACACAGCTGTTTTTCGACGACAAACTGCAAAAATGGCAAAAATAAGTATGCGGCTGTAAATGTGTATATTGGTGCATTTGTTGTTATTATTATCTAGCTAATAAGTCTGGTGATTTGAGTAATATGAGTTAAACAGCTGATCAGAGCTGAAGCTGAGCTTTCTTTAGAGTGGTCAGACGGCGGTGTACGATGAGATGAGAGATATCTGGATCTCAATAACTAAAGTCATGTACAGTGTTCACAGAGCGATTTTTGTTGTGATAGAAGCTCATTTAGATGCTTGGTGTTTGATGTGTGTTGTGTATGGAAAATAATGGTTGGTTTTAGATTCTAGATGGATAGGGTGACAAAATACAAGGATTAGACATGGATTCCTCATTTGCATTTTGCGCGAAAAGCAATCTTCCTGGCAACCTGGTGCCCACATTACGCACAATGTAATTCAACTGATGACAGTTCAGTCAGAGATATGTGTCCTCGAAACGTAATATGTAGTAGTCCTTTCCAAGACTGGTAAACAGACATTGATATGTAAGAGTTCCTATCAGTCTTACGATCTTTTAGCAAATTAAAGAATATATATATGTGTGCACATAAATGTATTCTGCCCAAGGAAATTGTCTCTATTCCTAAAAGTATACATTGCATATAAGATTTGATCTTACGTCTAATTTTTTTCAGCTTGAACTAGGAATAGTCAAGACTGATTATAGAGCAGGACACATTCATCCACATTTTTAGAAGTGAGTCACAGGGCTGAGCTGTCTGCTCAAGTGGTTACTTCCTGATCATTTGTGAGTCCACATTTAAAAGGAAGATGAGAGATTACATGTACCTCTAATTGTAACTTGCAAAATTTGATTACGGCCCACTATTTGAGCTATTTATGTTTTGAACTGAGATATGCTAATGTGGTTTGACTGAATGATGTGTGTCGTTCTACTAAAATTCAATACAGCTTCATTTCACAGGAAGTACTCTTTAGTAGCGGGACCTGACAGCAGTTGCACCAAACAATGTCAGTATTTGAAAGCGAAGACGTCTGTAACCCCATCTTTTATTTGTAAGACCATAAGGGAGTATTTCACCACAAATGTGTAATATTCCTATTTCACCCTTTTGTGTAAATTGCACGTACAACAGATGAAGAAGCACTGCTCTGATCCATTTTAATTCCTATAAAACCCCATTTGCCCAGTGAAGTATTAAAATTAGTTCCTCTCTAAACAAATGTTTCTCATCAGTGCTACCTTAATTAGCCCGTTCTTAACTGACATGAGTTGTTTTTAATTGAATCGAGGTATCAATACTCAGTGCACTCTCCCTCCTAGATAGCATCACTCAAAACAATCAAGAGGTTTGACTCGACAGTTCTCAAATCAACAGAAATATTCCCAAACAATCAGTTAAGGGACCGTTATAGATGGTTTGAATAATTTAACAACTTCTTTCAACAATTCCCCCAGCATTCCCTTTTCTTTGTCTGGAACCCCATCCTCCACCACGATCTACACCTATTTATCACCTGAGCATGCTTTACTGGGATTCAGTATTCTGAAGTGGTAGCTTGTGAAAAACAGACATTAACATAATGCCTATGAGTCATTTTTTTCACGCACAGAGGGTTACATACTGTACATCCACATGTGCAGCTCAACAGTATGCATATTTCAGGCACATTCATTTGGGGATTTTTATTTTGATTAAGAGAATGCTGTTACAGTGTGATTGGCGCCATGTTGGTTATTATACCCAAGAGATATATGTAATGTTGACAGCCAGCTGACATATTGAGGGATGTTTGTCTAATAAAACTCCCTTGTGATTTATTGCCAGAAGAGATGGTTAATTATGGTGCCATGAATATCTCTGCATGAACTGTAGATGCAGGAGCACCGTGTTCTGAAGTAACCCCGTGTGTATGTTCACCTTTCACTAAAAAATTAGCTGGAAGCAAGAAGTGCTGTTGGTTTGGAACTTTGTTATTATATTTTTAAATGAGTATATTTTTTAATCAACATTTTTGGTAATGCACCAGAGGCAAACACCAAAAGCATATGTTATACTTACAAAACAATTTTTCAATCTGACAAACGCCCATTGAAAAATTGTTGATATTGAGTCTCACAAAACAAAACATTATGACAGATAGAGAGAAAACTATTTCAGCACATTTGAATAACCAAAATACATAACAGAGCAACTGAACCTGAAGAAGTGCGCATTGCCTCAGGAAACAACCTTAATATGGTGAAGAGTTTAAAAAAGGAGAGCAATAGTCAGAGTGCATTGGAAATCACTCCAGAGGTGATGTTGTGGTTTGCTGCACTGAATCATTATGCAGGCAAAAATGCAGTCCTAATAAATAGAGAGAAAGATAGCATCATTGCAACCTGGAGGATGCATGAAGAACAAGATAGAGCATACCTTTTTTTACTGTCTTTTTTTGTGCAGTTGCCTTCCTTTACAATTACTGTTTTGAACCTGGAAACCAACAGAGACGTGTGTGATATGAATTACAATATTCCACCACAATAAAATCCTCTGTTAAAGGATAAAGCCAGCAACATTTCCTATTTCACCGACTTTTCCGACCCTGTCTGCTGCACTCAGTCCTATTCCCATTATTGCATAATTGAAGATGTAAATCATTTAAAATGGGTCACAACTGCAAATAAAATGCAATAAAAACAGCTGGGCACTGTAGCTTTTAGCAAACATTAATCAGTCTAACTGTTTTTGCAGCTCCAGCTGAATACACATACATAGTGAGTACTTACAACAGCCGGACGGTTTATTTGGGATTGAATCAAAATAAACTACAGTGACCATGTTCATCATTATAAAGTGAACAGTGAGTAAAATCAAGTGCAACAGTGTGGTTCATTGATGTGTCATATTTTATTTGACAATAATAGGGCTCTGTGGCAAAAAGGAATACACTATATCAGTGTTTAGACACATAGGGTGTACTTTTAAGCAGGATCACTTCGTTTTTGGGTTTGGTCCTTTCATGGGATTTGTAAGTAGAATGTTTATTTAATATAGCAGATTTCACAGATCAAAGTTATAAAGTGCTTTACAAGAGTGACATTATAAATAAGACCACAAAAAAGAAACAACAATAAAACATCAGCAACAAACCGACCTTAAAAGCACAAAATACTGCACACATTAGACAGCATAAGGGGAATTAAAGGCCAGTTTGAATAAAAGAGTCTTGTTGACAATAACAAAATGTATGAATATCACTAATTATATATTCTTTAAAATCAGGCTCATTGGGCAGATAGTAGATGATCCACAAAGGAAAAGCGGTCATATACATCTCATTACATTATAATTTTTTAGTTAACACCATGATTATCTAAGCAAAAGTAAGTATAAATAAGTATAAAAGAGGATAAAGCACCCAACAATGTCACAATTTGCAGTATATATATTTGATAGAAAAGATGGGTGTTTGACAAACAATATCACATCACATGTCTATCTGTATGCTGACATGAGAACACTGATAGTGGTTGCCTAGTCAGACATGTGATGTGACTGTTGACATACAATATCCTGGCAGACATCCTGTCAGTCCATCAGTAAGAATTGTACTGTACTAAAACAGGCTACAAGCTTCATTCATAAAATATAATGATAACAAAGATGTTTGTTTTTTCAGTTACTTGGGTTTATGACTTTACTTTCCAAATAGAGTGTCTCTCTTCCAAAATGTAGGAGGGAAAAAAGTATTTAGGTTTCGGAAGTCTTGAAATGAATGGCACAAAAGCCAGCTGTGCAACAATAAAGTCAAAACACAACCATAAAAGATGGTATAATTTTACCCATTAAGATTTACTACTCACTATTTACCTACTACATGTATGACTGACTACAACAAGGTGAACCAACACTGGCAGACTGAAAGACCATTTGGAATATGTCCAAGCACCACATCAACACAGTCTTACAGCCGAAGACGGAGGATTTACAAGTGGTGACAGTAGACTGTCATGACAAGCTATCAGTTTAACTGGTCAGCACCAATAAGTTGAGTGGGTAATTCAACTAGTCACATTTGTTCAGCAATACTGTGCTGCTAGATTGTCAATCCCAAAAGGTAAAGCCTAGGTTATTACATAATCATAAATTGTACTGTAATTTTGGTCAATGACTACCAGAGAGCATAAGCATCAGGCTACTGAAAAACAGCTGGTAGACAACAGGGCAGCGCCTTGGCTGTATTAACAGCCAGCTTTGGTTGTCAGTTTTGGTCTTTTGATTTGATGACAAAAGAAAATCAAACAATAACCCCAGCCTTATCCTTGAATATATGATTATATATCTTATATATATATTATATAGCTGAAGGTGTGTTTTATGGTTTCATTACATTATAGTGTTCCCCTTAGTCCACGCATCAAAATATCAACAGTTCTCCGCTGCCCCTACTTGTAAGAACAGATGTAGAGGAAGAATCTTCCAGTAGCAGTGAAGGTTAATTCACATACAGGGCTACATTTATATTTGGCATCTGTCAGATTTCTACACCATCATCTTGTGGCATCATCTATCATCTTGACAGGATGCTAGTGCAGTGCACATGCTTCCCACAGGAGTTTAGATGCAGACATTCAGCCCAGGAGGCCAAGACATGGGCCATATTCAATCAACATACAGGCCCAGGGCCATTCCTGGTCAATATAACACAAGGAGCCTATAGCCACTGGTTAATCTATTTCAAATAAAATAAACTAATAATAATTGACTTTCTCTGTTTTGAAAGACAGATCTGGCACTAATATGACATCAGTTCTCCATAACAACAGCAAAATAAGACAGTGATTGTGCGCCAATCTGTGAAGAAGAAATGAACACAGGAAGAGACTTAGATGAAGAAACATTAGCAACACTACAGGAGGGCAATTATTTAAAAAATGCGCATACAATAGAACAAATACATACTTGCACCACGGTTCATTCAGTACAATAGCGTCAGGTCGCGTAGACAGACCCACCTGTTGAATAGGCATTGAAAACCGAACAGGTGAACTAAATGTAGGAGAGCAGATCAAGGATGGGAGGATAAAAATACACAGATTTTCTATATCTTCTATAAACAAGTCACAGAAGCTTTTAACAGAAATATATACTGCCTGTAAATAAAATCTTTTGGTGTAAAATATATGCAGTGAATGGCCATGCCATTCTTATAATGTTTGATGATTTACAGTAGCTTTTCTTCTTAACACACGTCACAGCTGAACATTCTTTTCAGTCCGACAGGCGATGCCATCTGGTAATTATCACCACAGGGCAGCATGGCCGTAAATAGAAATACAACAAAATAATGGCACATGATGTACAAACAAAAACACCCAGTAGCCACATATGGGAGGTCCATTTTTCGTTAAATTCTAAGCTTCTTAATGGTGCTAATTTTTAGGGTTGGATATCATTTATATTGCAGTTTTATTAAAATTAACTGTGCTTTTCCAGCTGTGACAAAATGCCAAAGTCGAAAACTGTAATTTCTGAACAAGATTCTATATGCTTAACAAGTGTATGTGTGTGTGTGTGGCAATGGAGAGACAGAATGATGGCAACATTTTTCATGTTGAAATAAGGTCAGAATGGAGAGGCAATAATATTGTACATCTGGCTATGTTATATTCTATGCTTAAATCCATGTATCACACATACCACACATAATATTTAATAAGATGTGTTTATTTACCTGTGCCTCTCTTGGCAGTCAGATAATCTGACAGGAACTGTCAACAGCTCAGAAACCCTGATTTAAATTCCACAGCAGTGACTGCAGCCATTAGTGATCCACACACTGTGTGTCAGGACAGGGAAGTCCACACCTGATATTACCACAGTGTTTAGCTCTGCTCCACTGCCCATCAGGTACAGCAGGCCCCTGGGGATACAGCGTGTGAGGGCATATTAAAACTCTGCAACAGTGGGACGATGGGAGGGGTTACAGTGTTCTCTGCGGCTTATCGTGGTTCCACACTGTTGCCTAACCTAACAAGGCAGAGAGCGTCACAGTCCGTGAAAAGACGCTAGTCTTAGGGGAAATTAAGAGGATCGTGACTCAGGCTCACTATTCGGGAACAAACTTTGGCAAGCTAGAGGCAGACGGGATCTGTTCTCACACTGATACAGGCAATGCATCATATCTAATTGGACACCAAGGACAGCTGAAGGTGATTCACACAACCATGCATTGCCGTGTGTGACTAAACTGATCTATAAGCTGCTCTCCTTAGAATCTATGTAAGAAAAATGTCATCAGCTTAAGGACAGATAAATTCTGTAAAGGCATTTTTAATTTATTCAGAATTAACACCACAGGAAGAAAATCATATGGTTTTAACATAGGACTTTTGATCATTTTGTGACATCTCTTTTACTACTGGAGGAATGAAACAACATACTTAAGAGTGGAGGAACACTAGTGTAACTGCATGGAGTGACATGACTAAAAGCTACCATCTAATTCTACATTCATTCTAACAAATTATTAAGATTTAGTAGAAATAGAAAAAAAAAAGATTTCTTGCTGATAACACAATTGAAATTTATGCTGCTGCCTGCCCTGAAGGTATTTGCTCGTCAAAGGTTAAGTCTTATGAATGAATTACTGTGCCGCTGAGCCATCCACAAGTCTGATTGTCTGGGCCAAAAAAAGGAGAAGCAGCGTTCAGTTTTTATGCCCCACATATCTGGAACAAACTCTCAGAAAACTTGAGGACTGTGCTAACTGTCCGTTCTTTTATATCAAGGCTTAGAACTTTTCTTTTACATATTGTTTTAATCCCTTTTTGTGTCTTATGTAATGTTTGAATTGCCTTGCCTACATTTGCCTTTCCTCGCCTTGCCAAAATCAATATTTAGAGATAGAGATTAGATTAGATTAGAGATTTTCTAATATTTGTCTGTATGTCTTCATTTCCTTATATTGTCAAAACTGATGCATGACAACAGTGGGCATATGATGTCTTTGCTCTGATGTACTCTATGGCCACCTAACATTCTAATCACCACCTCCATTCTGCCTGCATATTGATTTACATGTTCTGTCATCATTGGTTGCCTGGATGTTACACTTCAACAGGCTGCCATCTGCTGATTGGTTGCAACTGAAAGAGGGCATGGCAGTTCTCTCACCACAACAGGCATAAAAGGCAGTGTGTGGGATCAGACAGAGGAGCATTCAATGAGCAACTTTGAGGAGCTTTTTACATAGAACCTCAGCAGCTGTTGTAACCAGTGTCAGTAAGTTGGTAAACTGAGACAGTTTTTTGTGACATTTTCTTTACTCATTTTTGCCCGAACAGGAAAAAACAAGCAAAAAAACAGCATGTCTTTGGAGGTGAAGGAGAAGACCCAGGTGCGTCTAGTGTTTCTGGGGGCTGCAGGAGTGGGCAAGACAGCCCTGATTCAACGCTTCCTACAAGACACGTTTGAGCCCAAACACCGGCGCACGGTGGAGGAGCTGCACAGCAAAGAGTATGACATAGCTGGGGTCAAGATCACAGTAGAGATCCTGGACACCAGTGGCAGCTACTCCTTCCCGGCAATGCGCAAGCTCTCCATCCAAAACAGCGACGCCTTTGCTCTGGTGTACGCTGTGGATGACCCAGAGTCACTGGAGGCTGTCAAGAGCCTCAGAGATGAGATTCTAGAGATCAAGGAGGACAAGTACACACCAATCGTGGTGGTGGGGAACAAGGTGGACCGGGAGCGGCAGGTGTCCAACGAGGACGTGCTGTCCACTGTAGAGCTGGACTGGAACAACAGTTACCTGGAAGCTTCAGCAAAGGAGAATGCCAATGTAGTAGAAGTGTTCAAGGAGCTCCTGCAGCAGGCGAACCTTCCCAGCCGGCTCAGCCCCGCTTTACGCAGACGCAGGGAGACCTTTCCGAAAGACACCAACTTCCGGCCGCCCATGAACAAGACCAATAGCTGTATTCTGTCGTAACAGGACACAGAGGAGAAGGAGTGTCGTTTGTGTCACAAAAGGACATGGGATGAGGATGGAGGGTATTGCTGGGCAACTCCGTGCACAGAGGGAAAGAGTGAAGAGAAAAGCCTGGATTTCAGTCAGTGGGGGTTGCCTGACTGAGGATAAGTGGTTCTGGACCAACAAAGACACTTCAGGGTTCACAATTAAGAAGAAAATAAAACAAAGAGGTGAATGGTAGAAGTGTGAACTTGAACACACTGCCATTTGAAAGAATGAAGATACATTAACCACTTAAGTTGTTTACTTAACGTAATGTTGTTGCTGCTTATTTTGTGAGATGCTGCTGGTGTTTAGATCAATGTGTAGCTTTTGGATTTTAAATTATTCACTTACATCAAGATATTTGGACTGCTGCTCTTGGATTGTTTACTGAGAAAAAGTGTGTATATGTAGTGGTTTGTGCAAAAGTCTCATGTAAATTGTTTTAATTAAAAAATTCACCCGTAGCACATAATAATGTTTACATTTTTGTATTAAATTCCAATTTGCTATTAAGCATGGCATTACTCTTGTGTTTGACATGCAAATGTAAATTGTAAATGCACTTTTTATTTTTAAATAACTATTCATTATGATGTTTTTAGTTGTTTTTTTTAAAGTTAGATTTTTTTATGGAGACATTTAACAAATGCTGTTCAAAAATGTAAGTGGAATGTGGATCTAAATGTGTAATAAAAGATGAAAGCACAAAAAAAATCTGTTGATGTTAATATTGCTAGATGAATACATTAAACGCTGAGAAGCAAGTTCACTTTTAAGTGAGTAATTATGTTAAGGAGGCAAGTTATTAAAAGGAAATCATAAATTAATCATTAGTTACAAAAACATTGTCAGTGCAAAAATAAATAACACAACAACATAGATTAAACAAAAAACATAGAATACATCAAGGCCATAGAACATGCAAAAATACAATTGCAGTGCATATGTTTGAAGGTATAGTATACTAGAATAGTATTCAGTATAACATAACAGTATTTAATAGATTAATATTCATGTCCATTGCATGATAAGGAAATCTTCCTGAAGAGGGGAGCACTGAAATCCATCACTTTCAGTAGAAAACTAAAAAACAGTTTTTTCCAAGGTCACTGATTTTATGTCCACCTTTCAGATAGAAATAGGAAGATGAAACTGTGATTGTAAAAATTAGAACTTTATAATATACAAACAGTAAACATGAAAGGTATGTGTAAAAAAAACAAAAAACAAACAACTTTCTGCTTTTACAACTACTGCTCCATTTCATCCGTCATCCGAGTCTTAAAATGTGAAACAAGTGCCAAAAAAGTGTTTCTTGTGTTCCAGTTTCTGTTGGTGTCTTACATTATGTTAAGATCTGTGTTGCCATCTGCTGTTGAAAAACACGCATTGCAGTCACTTTAAAAGTGACATCTCAGTTCATGTGTGACCTTCATGTCATGTATCTAATGAAGGTTCAACCTAAAACCTTAAATTTACATACCAAAGTGAGGTCCAGTGGTTGTGACTCATGTTGAAAATATGAAAATAAGCACATCCGGGTGCCAGTTAGCTCATCTGGTAGAGCATGTGTACCATAAGCAAAGCTAAGTCCTTAATGCAGCAGCCTGGGTTTGATTCCAGCATGCAGGCCTTTGCCCCCCCGCCCCCCATATCCTGTCTCTCTCTTCAGCTGCTCCTGTCAAAAAAAGCAAAAAGCCCCAAAAAGAAAATGATCACATCACAGGTTTTAAATACTTTGGTCTTCAATAAAAGCTTCAATATTCAAGTGTACAGGTACAGACTCCACTGTGTTGTGTTCCCATCCTCCCACGGCTCATTAGTGTGCTGATAAAGAAGGAAATGTGATTTCTGATCCATAAAATACACTTGAACTTGCAAATGAAACAGCCGGAACCGTATCAGTCACTTTTCACATCTCTAGAAAATTATTTCGACTTCAGATGAAAGCAAGTGACACTGCCTCGATAGGGATCAACGAGGCAGTGTAAACTCTGCTAACTGGCTATAGTCCTGAGGAGACTCCAGTCAAAGTTAAGAAAAACAACCTGATCACTAAATTGAATACTAAACTCCTGTTTAACCAGCTGACCAAATGGACCATTGTGCAGTTCCTGAAATAGCTGTGCACGGTTCCCTAAATGCAACCTGCCATGCGGAGACACATGTAACGCTCAGGTCCAAGCCCCCACCTCTCCACCCCCTTACAAACACACACACGCACACACTCCATCAGATTAGACTGAAGCAAGTTTCCTGTTTTAATTTGAGGAAGTGGCCAGGGTAAACGTTTGCAGGCAGTTCCTCTTTCAGTCCACATTTAAACATTCTTCCGCACTCAGCTCTTGGTCATTTACAAAGGGAGGGAGGCCTGGCAGCTTCACGGTCACACAGGTGTGTGGATTTGTCATCTGGTAACACAGAGTTCTACTTTAATTTACGTCTCATAGGTATTTGAGGGTTTCTGTATAGTCATTTAACGTGTACTACCTTTACTTGAATATTACTTTTATTAGAATTTAATGGTCAGATTTTAACTGCAGTAAAGGAGGCAATTCATACGGTTATGATTCATTTTCTCAGATGTCTTTGCCCCTGGACTTGGTCAAAGCTCCTCAGCAGATTAAAGCAACTCTGAGGCGTTTGGAACAAGTTTAGGGTCCTGGACAGAACACAAGAGGATTAAGTACAGTGTAATGAAATGTCAGCAGTATGTGTATTGCCTGCATATAAACTGAAACTAAGTGTTATTGTCTTCTATTCAGATCAGTACAATTAAGGTTTTATGGCTTATTCCTGTATAGAAGAGCAAAAATAAATAGAGAATGTGTCACATGCATATATTTACTCTGAGCCTTTGTGGGTCAACTTGTGAGACACAATTGAGAATTAGTCATTTATTTGAATTTATATTTGGAAATTATCACCCAAAATATCAGTGACTCTACACTGTATACAGTCAGCTCTAATAATATTAATGTAAAAAGTACATAAAATAAATACAAATCAAAGCCCAATGACAATCACATGCCAGCACTGTTCCTACATTACACCAAATCTTTTACCTATACTCTTTTTCCTGACTAGTGCTGTACTTTGTATTATAGCCTACTGTAATCATAAAATGCCAAACACCTCATGCATTTCAGAGCTCTTTGGCACAAGCTTTATGAACACTTTCATCTAACTGTAGCTGAACACTGCAGTTTGACAGGTCATGCTTTACTATGCTTCATAAAGCAGGCAGTCACAGCTCTGACTGAAACTGCTACTGAAAGTTTAGGTTCAGCTGTGAACCCACTGTACTGTACATTTTTGACACTTCCAGAAATTTGTTCACACTTAAAATGCAAACCATGAGTTACTAACTAATACCACCTGTGGTACTGTGTGGTACATTTATCCAGTTAATTTTATATGAACACATTTTTCCCTTTAAATGTACATGGTTGGAGAAAAAAAAAGAAAACTTTAGTCACCCAAGAAGAATTGTTTTATTTGACAAATTTTGCAGTGTATCCAGAGGCTACACATGATACAATATGTTGTGCTATTTATGTTTTCAAATGATAGGAAGCATATTTTAGTGAATTGCAACTGTTGGTTTTGTTTGTATAGTTCCGCTATGAGACATATCTGAAGAATAAAGCAGAGTTTGAGTTGCTTCATATGTAACATACACTAAATAAAGCCCATTTCTGTCAACATGTTTCTCAGCAAAACAAACAGGAACAACAGGTTAAACCAGAGAAAACTTGATTCCAGGCCATTGGTGTGTGTGCTTGATAATGTTGAGTGTGCGTGTTGCCTCAGTCATCCACAGCGATGTTGCGGAACAGATAGGCCATGGACTCTCCATTGTGGATGCGCCGGATCGCCTCGGCCAGGATCATACTGACATCCACAGTTTTGATTTTTGGACACTGCAGCTTCTGCACCTCGTGAGGTACAGTGTTGGTCACCACCACCTGGAGGCGCAATAAAACAGCCTTAGTGACTTTGTTTCAGCCCACATGACTATAGGGACTTTGCTGCTTTGAGTCTAGGCTTTCAGGCAGCAATTTAAATTCTTCTAAAGCTAAAAATAGCAAATTCTAAGACCAACTATGGGGCTTCGTCTGAACTTGACTTAATACAACTTCATCTGTATCTCTGAACATTAGCATTTGGTTGATGGAGTTAGGTCAGGTGGGAACAACTGATGCATGACGAATGCCACATGGAAATGATATTCTCAAACAAACCAATATCTAATTTAGTGTAATTTCCCAATAATTAAAGCCATTCCTTAAGCTGAATTCAGGGGGAAAGTCTCATAAAACGCTTGACAAGGTTAATAATGCATGTGACATTGGCTCAAGTCAAGGCACGAGTCAACAGGATATCACACTGTTTAAGTCTGTCGGTCACCAGAAATAAATGCTACTAAAACGTGTCATTTGTGTTATGAGTGATTTGTCATACATGCTTTCTCTAGCTTCACACCCGAGACATTAGTCATGACACTAGATAACCATGAAGAACATGCATACAAACTATTACAGATTCAGCTTACTTACCAAATATAGAGGGATATATTACAAATCTGACCACATTGTCATTATAGGCCACAGTGTTGATTCATTTTGTTTTTCATTTTCTGAGTAGGAAGGTAAACATCAGCCAACACAATGTTACCTCATCAATAGCAGACTCCTCTATTAGTCTTGGTGCATCTGCAGACAGCAGGCCATGTGTAGCCATTATGTAGATCTTGTAGGCTCCTCTCTCCTTCAGGATTTCTGCTGCTGCAACAAATTCCTCCACATCATCTATCATGTCATCCTGGTAAAGTGACAACAGGGTTAGGCATCACACAAGGAAAGGGAAAGCAATTCAAAATATATTTCAATTACTGAAAACCCTAAATGCCTACATTCAGGTTTCATCTCTTTGGGGTCAACATGTCATGGTGTAAAGAAAAATGAACATTTCTGAGGTTTGTTTAACATCTGTGACTTAAAGTGGCATGATGAACGTGAATCTCCAACATCAAAGTACAAAAATCCCCAGAAATATTTGGCGTTGCTGGGATATTTCGTGGTAATCCTCCCCCCTCATGTGAAATATTAGGAATGAACTCACTGAACGCCATAAAACCTGTAAACTACTAACAAATGCCACATAGAAAAGGATGTCACAAATTCCCCAGAGAAAGCTCAAGGTTTTATGCATTCATTATTTTACATTTGCATAAAAGCAACCTCCCAATTAAGTTAACTAAATGATTAATATGTGAAAATCTCAATCTTACAGTTTGACGTAGGGTTACCCAAAGATTAAAACCATTCCCCAGTCTGTATCTTTCAAAACCAGTCTTTGTTTTTGAGATATGTTTCAATATGAGGATAGAACTGATCAACTGCTTTAAATAAAAGAAGATAGAAGGTCTTACAACAATGATAGCGATTCTGCCCCCTACATCTCCAACAACAGTAATAGGTGGCTTCTCCTTCGCCATCATCACTGAAAGACACAGATGGTGGAACATTACTTTCTGGAAAATAATTGAGGTCTATGCTGTAACCCCACAGGAACAGATTCTTGTGGTGAGGCAAAGTTAGGGAGATTTGGTGAGAAGGGATTTGGTTAACCTGCAAACATTATGCAAGAAAGCTCTACCCCTGCAAGCTGCCAGCTACCACAGCACCAGCAGACTGGTGAGGCAGAGTTGTCTGTGGAACAAAATCTGCTGCTAAATCCAAGCCAGGACTTAATTTAAGTTTACACGGTGTGACTGCTTTTGGTATAGTGGTAGCTGGACACGTGGGTGTAGAACTGAGCCTCTTTTAGGAGCCGCAGACCAGGATCGATAATTATTTGTAATCTAATCAAAACACTATTTTAAACAGAATACAATATTGATCTTACAAAAAGAACAACTTATCTAGGAGCGTATCCCAAACTGAATACTCTTAGCTCTGACAGGTATATTGAAATGATTAAAAGTACTTTGAGAGATTTCAAGTAATATTCGATCCAAGACCAGAATGCACTCTATCTGACTTGCAGCCCCCCCCCCGCCCGCCCAGCCCAAAACTGAGGCCTTGACCAGGCCCATAACCTTCTTCCCAACAATAGCAAGACACGTTCAGAGGCCAATTCCCAAATCCATCACAAGAAGCTCTGGGCATAAACTAAAATGTAGCCATTTTCGAATGGTTACGAAAGGCAGCCAAGAAACTATAATCAAAAAGCAGTGATTAGGTTTTTTGACACTAAAGAAAATCAAGCAGTTTCTAAGCCCACAACTGAAAACATATCAAGCAAAAAGATGCAAATGGAAAACATGAGCAAAATTTTGAAAATGTCATGAGTGTCAGGCATGGATATTATTACTTGTCATGATTATGCTCATGCTCAACAATTAATGAACTATAATCTCTAGTTCATAATCAATAACGTGCCAAGTTATAAAAGTGAGTTCATAACCTAAATCTAGCCAATATAAATAACTCTAATCACACACAGTTTAATGCCTCTACTGGGGCTTTGGATAATTTTGAACCTTAAATTTTAATATCTAGCTGCCTGAGGATTTCAAATCTGTGGTGACTAAGATAACAAGTCATATAATTCATGCAACAGTTTCTCACTCCAGAAATAATTAATTTCACAAAACAAATTAATTTCAACTGAGAGAATGTGAGATTGAGGGCTTCCAATAATTATCATCAACACTTTGCAGAGAATTATTTTCATCTTATGATCCAAGTGTGCTTCAGTGTTATTAAAAAGGTAGAGTATTACCCCTTGCCAAAAAGAAAGCACAGACAAACAGACACTGTAGGTCGCTCACATCTTCGCACATAAGGTAGTCAAACCTTGATCAGGCATGTTCCTCACAGGGTTTTTTCTTTGTACTGTTTGACCCAGATGTAAACTCACATAACAAGTTAAACTGAAAGAAATATCATTCAACATTGCATTTCTGCTGTTGAACAGATCTATTAGTGAAAAGACAAAGTGCTGGCAAAGAGAACACATCTGAAGAAAAGTAATGTATGTCCTATATTCTATTATAACCACAGCGGGGTGTAAAATATCTTACTTCAATGAGGATGACACCAGCATTCAAGTCAGCTTGGATGTACCTCCAGGAAGAAGCCAAAAACAAAATGTGCTGACAGTTTTGCGGCATTGGGGTGAGACATGCAGGTCTCTGAACAGTATTTAGATTCTAACTGCTGTAGGGCAACAACTCTGCTTTTCCTACATAATTGGTTTCATAAACAACAGTTTAAAAAGGTAATGACGAGGCGATATAACGATGTATGTGAGAGAAAAATAATTACAATTTCAACGCTTAATCCATCACTGCTGCCTAAACGGTATGACACAAGTATTTGCAAGGAATTTTATTTTTGTTTAAAATAATTTAGTTTTGTTTTTCCCCTAGGATGGCACAGAGATATAATTAACACATATTTTAGGATTATTGTCACATTAAATCTTGAATGTCCACATGTGAAATTAAGTGGGAGCCCTCAGTTACTCATTCTGTCATTACATCCAATCAACAGGAAGCACAAATGGATTCAAGCGTTATGATCCTACTTGGGAGCTCTATCCCAGGGAATGGGACATGATGTCTGCTGCCTGTGTTGGCAAAAGATAGGATGGTACAGGAAATATTAATGCAAAATTCGACATAACATACAACCATACAGACAAAGCATTACAGAGTGCTCAGTGATTTCCAAAATAAACTCTTCCATCGTGTTTCTCAGGAGGAGCTTCACAGAGCAGCGGAGTTCAGTGGTAAGAAGCCTTTCTGCGCCATGAATTGACATTTCATGTAATCGATGAGTGTGAGAGAGAGAGCGAGAGAGACAGAGGATAAGCGTGATTCAACTCCTTTTCGAAAGAAGAAAGAGACAGCTGACATAAAACACATTTCCAAGTCTAGAGGGAGAAGAAGGAGTATTGTAAATTCAGCTGAAAAGTGAGGTGGTGGGACAGGTTGAGGATGAGGAGGGAAATAAATCTGGCTGAGGAAGAAAAAAAAGAGCTAATGTTAGCCACTGCCTGCAGTATTTCATAGCTGGCCACAACAACTCCTGGGGAAGGACTGACCTTTACATGCTGAGAAAACTGTGTTGGAGACTGCAGGGTCAGCATGGTCACTACTCTCGTCTTAAGCTGGCCATTTTAGGCAGCTTTAAGAGAAACTGTGTGCAAAGGTCAGCTCTGCTAAGTCAGAGGTATTTGGATCTTATAAAAGAACAGAACAATAAATATACAAAAGATCCCAAGATGTACGTGAGTCCTTATGTGCAACAATTTAAGGAATTATACTGGTTTATGATTTCTGTGTGGCTAGAGGCACATTAGTAGCAGATGACAATGAACCATTGAATTAGTTTTTCTTACAGCTTGAAATGCAAGCATTGTAATGTCTCTGTTGAAAAATGTAGCTCCCAGGGTGGATGGGTCATGATTTTACAATTTTAGAATAGTCGTTCATAGTTCATGCGACTATCATCATGTCTTATTTCTAATTATATAATTACATAAATTATATATATCCCATTGTTTATTCCAGTGCCTGGTAGTAACATGTCACTACTGTGCCACTAACGTGTCTGGCACATTCTCATTCAAAGAATGGTCGAATAGTTCCTTGTGTCTATCAAATAGTATTTTTGTTTCAAAAGCCCATCCCTACTCTCCACGTCACCAAACAAAAGAGCTGAATTGGCAGAAACAGTTTCAAAAAGGTTCTAAGTTTCATGTCTGCAGCTGGAAATGCTCCATCCTTTTGAATCCATTAAACATTTATACAGTTCCTGCAGATAGTGCAGTTGCAGTCCAGTACACTGTCTTTATCCCTAGTGTAAAACACTTATGCACAATACAATTTTAAACATTTATAAAAACAACTTTTTACTCTTTTTGTATTCACAAGTTAAATAGTAAAAGATGTAGATGTGTATATGGTTTTATGTTGCACACATGACCTGTTCAAACACAAAAAGTGACTGTGTTAACCAGGGATGAAAAACAGAATCAGTCATAAAACTAATTTGATTTCAGTAATGTCGTAACATATCTGTGAAGGACTGTGAGGGGTTACAGAAAAAGAGGAAACAAAAGGAGTAGAGACAGAGAAACTTGTGAGCGGGCATGTTGCTGCGTTGTTTGTCTTACATGGCAGCTCAAGGCCGGTGTGTCCTGTGGTGGTGCGGGACAAGGGAGGAGATTGTCGACCATCAACCATGTCTGACTCTAACTGATGGGCCTCCCCATGCATCACTGCCAGCCCAAGTCGCAGCCTCTCAGCATAGGACTGAGCTCTGAAACAGGCAGATATGCCGACACATGAGTCGAAGAAACTTACAATGAAACATACAAAAAAAAAGGTAGGCAAAGACAAAAGAGCTGAAAGAAGTTTGCACACAAGCTTGAACATACCTACAAAGACATAAAGTCGTAATATGAAAAGACATAAGCATAATAAGAATTCTGAAGAAAGAAAGTGACCACTATATCAGTAGAAAGTATGCATCTGAGAAGGCAGAGAAGGCAACTAGATAATTTAAGGACTTGCAAGTTCTGAGTGTGCCAGCCTTTCTTGTTACCTCTTGGCAGCTGAGGGGGTCTTTGCAACAATTATGGCATTCCTGTAATCTGGGATCTGAGGAAAGACAAATAATCTTTTCAGCGCTAAAATATAAAACTGACCTTTGATATTTCATATTAATATTATTTAACCATAAATTAGTTCTGGAACTCATTCTTTGATTTACAGTAGAATACCATTATGGTTATCACGCTGTGCCTTTTCAAGAAAAGAGGCACAACTGTCCGATGTCCAGTGTTTATGCAGCCTCACCTCCTCCCTGATGTACTGAATGAGGAAGGGGGAAGCTCTTAGGTTGTCAACAGGGAAGTTGAAGAAGCCCTGGATTTCTTTCTGGTGGAGGTCCATGGTGATGATGTGAGTTAGCCCTGCAACACCAAAGAGACACACACACACACACGAGTAGTTATGCTTCAGAACAAGTTATTGCAGTTTATTAATGGGACCTTGCCACATGAGGAACAAAGACCTACATGTAAACACTAAGCCTTAACAAGGAGGCCTTCATGTAAGCAATGAAGCCTTGTTTCGGCCCTTGGGCCGTCTGTGTTGGCCCGGTGTACTGCTCCTTGTCTGTACTCTGCAGGTCCTGCCCTCTCCTGCAAGCTGCAGCCAGGAGGCTAGTGTGTACACCTGTTCCCAGTTGGCAGTAAACCGGGGAGCACAGGTGCAAGGTGCAGAGAGCAGGCAGAGTGTTTGTAGAGAGCGTGGTGAGCACACGGCTTACCAGATCCAGGTGAGACTACTGTGGTGTTCGTGGTGTGTAGTGAAGTGTGTCAAATCCAAGCGTCATATTGGGGTTTACTCCCTCGATGGACGGAGAGTGGTGTTAATATTGTGTTAATTTCTCCTGTGTTGCACTCCGTACGGCTATGAGCTACCATTTAAGTTGGCCAAACCGTCCAAACCGTACCTGACCTAGGCGCTTCCTTTGTTTTTGGGAAGTTGTTTTCTGTTGTATATTTTGAGAATCCCTTTGTTAATGAAAACTGTAATTAAACACAGGCTCTTTACTTAAAAAAATCTGTCTCCTTGCTTCCTTCAATCTGGAACAATGTATTATTGTCACTAACCTCCTCCTCCCCTGGAGGTTCCTAACAAGCCTTGTTATGGCCCTAGAGCCGTGGGTCTTGTGTTTTGTTTTGGTGTGTCTGTAGTTCTACAGGTACTGCCCTTCTGCAATTAGTAATGGGCAGCAGTTGCACCTGATTCCCCAATCAGTACCGGTAGGAAAAGAGAGCTAGGAGACTGCATAAGAGGAGCTATGTGGCTGGTCTTGAGAGGCCAGCGTGTGAGGCTGGTCCTGTGGGGGCCTCGCGTGGAGCTGCGTGCTTGGGTGCAGCAGGAGTGGAGCTGTGTGCTTGGGTGCAGCAGGAGTGGAGCTGTGTGCTTGGGTGCAGCAGGAGTGTAGTTGTGTGTGGAGTTGTGTTCTTGGGACTAGCGGAGATGTGGGCTCGCATACTCGCTTGGAAGAGGTAGAGTGTTAAATGTGTTAATTTAAGTTGTTCGTGTCTGTGTCAAAGCTATATCACCATCTTTTCTTAAGTAGTCTAGTTCTGTGTCTCGTCTGTTCCTCTGTAAGGTATGTTTAATAAATATCTATTTGTTTGCACATAATCTATTTCCTGTTTCTTTAGACCCAGTTTTCATTTATATTTGTTACCCCTCTCTACCTCTGGGCTTGAGCCACGTGAGAACGTAAAAAAACAGTGCTAAACCCCTTCAGGTCCATTTAATTGTACTGTGAGATTTTTATTGAATCCTAAACTTGGATGCATGCTGCACAAATCCCACGGGAGCACAGGAGATTCCTGATGCGGCTATGACTTGACCAAGTCTTGAAGATGGAGCGTACCCGTTCTGCCTCATCTTTCCAATGCAACAAAAGTTGTTACAGGGGACAAGCTGCTTTAATAAACGCTAAGCTTTACTTTCCCCTAAGTGAAGGGCTTTACTCACAGGACGAGAAACACGGTTTGACGAAAGCAATGGCCCATGATCCGGGGCCAGTAAAAATGTATATTGACCATGTTTTTCTGTCTACATCGGAAGTCAGCTTACTGTCTACCACATCCTACACTGTCTCCACAGGTAACATTGTAACTGTTTTCCTTTCAGACAGGGAACGACTGCCAGCAGAGTATCTTTATTAATTTTCAATGGCCAGCAGAGTCACAAGTGGGCGTTAACTAGCGTTAATTTTGTCAGCTATTTTAAAATTTAGTCTTAGTCCTGTGTCAAATGTTCGTTTGTCATTTTTAGACCACTGTAT
>JAPMOB010248206.1:28225-58256 GCA_029875015.1 Lepomis gibbosus
GTCTAAAAGTCTGAGTATTTTAGTCTAGTTTGTCATTAACCATCATGTATTTTCTAACTCATTAGTATAATTCTGATAAGCATTTAGGTCAATCGCCTCTGACCAAAAGAGATATGATTCGAATGTTAGGTTTGCCCTCATTTTAATTGCAAAGGAGACATTAACTTAGCTCAATTCCCAGATGGTTAGCCTTGATATGCCACTTGAGGTTCGTAGGGTTTTCCCCCCAGAAATCTTATAACCACATCAGTGTGTGAACTATACATAGCTTTCGGGGAAGCTGTTTTTTTTTTTCTCCCTGTGACAGGGAGGAGGGGGAGCAACTGTGACTCTTACTACAGAATCATTAATAGCCACAAGCACGTAGGCCTGGGGCTGACTGTGAAAGTAGCAGGCATGTTTGTCTTAATATAATAATAAATCAATCATCTGATAATTAAATCATCAATCGCCAGTAGCCATTTTGCTACAATTATGCTTCACACAACAGCTGCAGCTGTGTTTGCGACCTAAACTTTTTCTCTGTAAGAGGGAAGATTTTAGAAAGTTGCGTGGCTCTATGGGAAGCCGCCAGCTGCAGTAGTAGGCCTACATGGATCATGTGCAATATTCATCCAGCCAGAGGGAACGATCATGAACTGTTCAAAGCGTGTCAGTCATTTGTTATACACCACAATGTCATGCCTGCAGAAGACAGATTTAACTATTTTCTTCACAGGAGAGCAGGATAACAGCTGCACATGTACACATGGATCACTAAACTGTACAAGCAGATTAATAAAAAAACTAAGATTTTTTAAGACATGCATCTGGGGTTCAAAAAAAGCTGGAAAGTATGAGTATATATGTGTAAAAAAAAAAGAAAAAGGTCAACATTAAAAAGTAATGTGGTGACAATTTAATGCATCCCCTCACCTCGGCCTAGCACATAAATTATTCAACGGGACTTTGTAAGCACAGTACACTCTGTATTTTGTTTACAGCCCTAAGTGGCTGATTGTTACTCTGCCATGTGCAGCTGAAGCTAGCCACAAACCTGAAGATTAGCTGAAACCACACAAAGATTGGGCCTCATGCAAGAACCACTTGTACAAACAGTTCTTAAGTGGCTTGTACGAGTCATTTTAGAGAACTTGCCACATTCACCAATTTTCTTTTATTTGAATTTGCTCTTAGGCTCCAACACAATTTAGAAGTGGTCCAGAGCTCTCATAGGAGTCATGTGAAATTTGTCTGCTGTTATCCCAACCTAGGTTTTTTAGTAATTGCTCTAAAGCAATTTTGAAGATTTGTATCTATATAATAAGGTCAGCTGGAAGTGTATTCTTTTGGATAGCTTTGAAAGAGAGTGACATCATGTTGATATATCTTGTCAGTATGTATGTTGTCATGGTTTAGATTACCACAGGCGTTGCTTTTGCATAAACCTTATGAGTGAGTGAATACAATAGACAGCACACTGAACGGCTGGTCAGTAACGAGGGGCGTTCTGGCGGTAGACGTCCCCGCAAATCCTGCGAGAATGACAATTGTTGCAACTGACAGCTTGCATTTTATACATGCTGTGCAATTCGTGCTGTAATGTCCAAAACAGGTGAGGGGGAAAGTGCAACATTTGGGTGAGATCCTGGATAGAGAAGTGTGGGCAACGTGGACTGTAAAGCCTACAGAAGCAATTGTCAGTCACAAGTAACAAACAAAATCTTTACGAGAACAAAGGCAGCAACTTAATCTGAAGACTTAAGGTTAGTTTGGTTAGTTGATGTAGATGATTTTATCTGCACCAGCTGATTTATTCAGTTGGTATAAATATCGATAATGACAAAAAGGAAATTACAATACACAGTCCATACCAGCTTTGGCTAACATGGATGCCAGCAGCTTGCAGACAATGGATCCCCTCTTCCTCATCTTGCACTGCTTGCTATAAGGAAAGTAGGGAATGACCCCGATGATATTCTTGGCACAGGAGGTCTTAAGGGCATAAGCCATAACCAGCAGCTCCATGATGGCTGTGTTGACATCTCTGAGAAACAACACATTAAATTCAAGACACTGTATTAGATATCATGACCCGCAAAAGCTGTGCTGGTATTCAGTAATTAGTCTGAACCTAGGGTCGTCCACAAAGACGATCCAAACAGGCACAGGAGCATATGTTGATGGAGATTGATGAGTCAGCAGGTTAATGATTGCTTACTCATGAGATCACCATCTCATAAATCACTGTAAATGAAGCAAAAAAAGTCTGGCAAAGACTTGCCTGTTTTATTCCCACTGTTGACACATGGCCTGCTTTGGACTCTGCCTTAACCAGCCTTTTCTCTAAGCCCCAAGTCAAAAATAACCTCAAAAGTTACTCGCAGTTGAAATACAAGTGATCAAGCTGCAACAAAAGGAAAGTAAACTTGACCTAAATAGACTGTTCTGTCAAGAAAAAGAAAAAAACACTCGCAAGTTAAGTTTTAAATCAATATCCTCACTGGCTAAGAAAAAAGCTCTGGGTGGTGAGTTTTTGATAAACTACCATGATAGTTGTTAGTTTGATGACTAGGACAGTTTCACTACTTTAGAAACGTGAAGAGCTGCTGGTGTAAGAGGATACTGTATCTAGCCATTTTGGCCTTGACAGCTTGTTGAAACCAGAGATCCCACACAGGCAGGTTAGCAGCTTACGAGATCTCCATAGACGAAGTACAGGAAGCTCCAACATGTGATGTCTCCTCCTGTTGCCTCTGGTTATCTTTCAGAACATGCTTCTTTGTCAAAGGAAATAACTGATTAACAAGGACCAACTGGTTAAAGTGACAGGTGACAATGTTGCCTATCCTGTTTCACTTCTGGCAAAGGTAAACTTCATTTGTCCTCAAATCTCCCAGGCAAACTGATGCTGAAGGATTCTTAAATGTGAACTAAAAAGACTTACCAGGGTCACAGTACACCGTGTTTTGACTTGTTTCAGTTAAGTGCACAGTAATGACAAATGCAGTATACACACAGAGAATGTGCTTGCGCTAATAAAAAAAAACTGATTAAAAACGCACTGCAAAAATTTCTGAGGGTTTATCAAATAACATATAAGTACTATGATCCTTCGATATTATAAAACATTAAGGCATCAAGAGCATCCATCTCACCTTGGAATGGTCTGAATGATAAAGATGTCTTGTCCACGGACAGACTCTTTCACATCCACTCTAGTCTCTGAAAAGAGAAAAACAGAACACAATCACTGTTCATGGTTCGTGTGTAAAGCCATGTGAGAGGACATTCAACCACAGTTCATTTATCTAAGACATTCATTGTGGAAATGAGGGACCTGAGGATCTGCCTTACCTGTATTTGACTCTTGACAAACCATTGACTTGGCCAACTCGACCCCCAAGCGTCTGGGGGAAAAAAAACAAACAGGCCATAGAGGTTGATAAAACTATTTAAATCATTTGCAGAGGTAAAACAATGAGATGTTTAATTAATTTGTTGATTTAAGGTTTTGTTATGTCCATTAGTGTAATTGTGATAAGACTGCAAATCTGTTACCAGTTTCAAATAGAAAAAAACAAACATGAAAACGGTGACAGAAGACACCACCAAAAATGTATGTTTTTGATATTTCGACATTTAGTGCTAAACAGTCCAACACAAGCCAAACTCTGAACAAGCCTGGGCATTATGAATACAGCTGTGACACGAACGGAGCATTATGCTATACCTGAACGTCACAGTAATAAAGAATGGACCTGATGGATCTTTAAAGCCAGCACAGATGAAAAAGATCTTGGCTTTGTGACAGTAGGAGGTTCTGCCAGTACAGTCAGCACCTAGACAGGCATCCCTGCCTTTGTAACCTCACCCTGTTAAAATCCCCAACCTTGTTCAAATATTTGATATACTCATCATCTATCATGACTATGGTACCTATTAGCAGAGAAATTTAAAAAAAAGATCAAATACTATGGGACATGTGGTTGAACTATGTGCATGCAAGCATACTGCAAAGGAGGCCCAGTTTGCATCCTTATAAACTGCTTTCTATAAGTCCCGTGTAGTGAAGAATTACGTGGTCATAAAAATAAAGATGAGTTCACAAAGTGCACCTCAGAGTGAATGTTCAAAACAGTATTCATTACCATTTTCTGTGTGCTTGTGCTGTTATTTAACCTTTGTTTTCCAAGAAACCTCTACTTGGCTCCAGAATGGCAACACAATCTCATTACCAATGTACTGCCATGTTGCCAAACAGAGAAAACTGAGAAAGCTAAGCTGTTCTTCCACTGTGCAAGCAATGCAACTTCTGCTTGGCTGTCTGACAAGCCTGCAGGGTTGGGAGAAACATGGCCGCTCTGTGATTTCAGAAGGCCAACAACAAGAGAAGATATTGGTGTGTGCAGAGATCTGGGTCAGCCAGTGTTTTTCTTAAGGACTGCATACAGATACGTCCTATTGTTTTTATTTTTTATATCATTCAGTTGCATCTCATCTGGTTTCAGTTGTTTGTTGTACTCAGCCACTACCCATTTAAATGCCCATGAATCATTGCCTATTAAATCATATCTGGCTGCTACATCCAGTGTGCAGTATCCTGTTCCCTGCTTTACTCTCTTGACAGGACAGTGTCTGTACTATGCACTCCTTCATCACAGCGATTATCACAGACAGCTCCTTTGAATCTGAGATTCAACTAAGACACAAACCCAGATTAGCCATAATCTAATAAACCAAATCTTTCATCTTCACTGTGTAGTGTAGTGCACAGTGTGTTGTTAATCTACTATTATAATTTTAAGGGAAATGCTGATTAAGCTTTACACTTATCAAAGCAACCTTACAATGTACCTGACCTGACAGACTTAACTTTATTATCTTTCTATAGTTTCTTATTTTGCCACTATTTTATGCCAACATTCGTCAGATCATATTCATGCAAATTCTGATTATTTATTGGGGGGGGGGGCACTGAAAAAGCATGTCCTGTGTATGCAAGGATATAGGCCTACAAGTTGAAGTTGCAAGTGACAAGCTAAAAGTTTAGCAAAATGTTAGAGATCGGACAAAATATACAACCACATTATTTTGCAATGCAATTACATACACAAGCTCTTACATAGGAATAGAATAAAAGCATAAAATATGCTTATTAATCCCTTAGTATAGACACCAACTCTCCTACTGTTGTTTTCTGGTAATTAAGACTTTTCCAAGTTTAATGTCCTATATTAAACTTGAATAAATATATGCACTTGTATCATCTGACTATTTTGAAATTTTAGAAGAATGTTTCCCACTACTTACACAGGTGTTGTGGGATAAGTTATATATCACAATATGCTGTGCCATCATCTCAGCATCATCTTGTGGACAACATCTGGCGTTAGTGTCATGAGATGAGTTACCCTATGATTTCCACAATGTACAGTGTGTGATTGTTTTGTATAGTCAAACTGAACTGCTTTAAATTCAATTCAGAACAACAGGCCTACACACTCCCTCTCCTCAGGTTACCTGCAACAATGACTCCCAATCGTACTGTCAGATACATAGCATGTGGCAAAGACGGCGCTGAAGTTAGCTTCCGATTGGGCAGTTGAGGGGCAAGTTAAGGGGAACGTAAGTGAAAGTTAACTTGACATTGTTGAGCGACTGATTCTCCGTTTTTTGCACCTCTTACTGCTGTGACAGCTGTTAGACATTTTAGGCGCAGTCTTAATGCGGTCTGAAACACTTTACATTTGAAAAAATGTTATTTTATTTGGGAAAATGAAACAAGATTTCACGCCCCCCCCCCTACATGTAGACCACATTGGACCAGGTTCAGATCCAAAACCACTACATCTAGAGTTCTCAAAGCAGGACTAGATTGTCCCAGAGAGGCTAAAGTTTCTTTAACACACATTTTCAGATATGTGAAACATTTATTCAATTTGTAAAAATATTTTAAAGGACGATTTATCTGCTTCGTTTGGATGTAGCCCACATTTCACAAATTAATAATGGTTTCACATATCTGAAACTGTGTTGTAAAGAAACTTCAGCCTGTGTAGAATAATCTAGTCAAGATTTGAAACCTCTAGGTGCAGTGGTTTTGGATCTAGTCTAATGTGGTCTGCACCCGCCCCCCCCAAAAAAAGCAGTGAAATAGCACTTTATAGTATTTTCACGAAAAGCATAAAGGTTTCACAAATCTGAAACTGTGTTTAAAGTATACCTTAGCCTCTCTGGGATAATCTAGTCCAGAAGTGAGAGCTCTAGGTGTACTGGTTTTGGATCTAGACCTGGTCTACTGTGGTTTACATGTGAAAAAAGCAGTGAAATTGTACAGTATAGGCTAGTACTTTCACATATGTGCAACTATGTTTTGAAGAAACCATATCCTCTCTGGGACAATCTAGTCCAGATTTGAAAACACCAGGTGTAGTGGTTTTCGATCTGGACCTGGTCTGATGTGGTCGGTATGTGACGGGAAAAAGGAGTGAAATTTTATTTTCACAAATAAAATACATTTCCCCCCCAAATCTAAAAAAGTTTTTCAGACAGCATTAAGGTTTTGCCTAAAATGTCTAAAAGCTTTCACAGCAGAAAGAGGTGTAAAATAAACGGACTATCAGTCGCCAGCAATGTAAGTTAACTTTCACTTAAATTCCCCTTAACTGCCGATTCGGAAGCTAACTTCAGCGTCGTCTGCGTGTCGTGTGGAACGGGCCAATACTCAAAATTACATAAGCCTACATTTAATTACATAAATGGTGATGATATATATCTAAACGTAACTTACTCTGTGATCTTCTTGGCCAGCTCTGTGCAGGCGGTGGTGGAGTTGGCAGAAAAAACACGGTAGCCGCTTCTGGAAACATTCATTTTCGTGAAACCATACGACAGCTTTGGAGAGTGAGATACCAAAGACCTGTGACCCCCAAAACGCCTAATAGGCATGTTGCTTTGGAGTCAACGTGGCTACGTTTCCCCCCAAAGTGTCCCTTAATAACGTTGAAGATCAGCTTCACGCTAAAATCTACGCTCGGACTGGTTTAGACGTCCACCATGGAGACGCATCTTTCAGCAAGAACATTTAAAAACTCAGTGAACCCTTTGTGACGGACCACTGCGTAGGATATAAACTAAAACAACAAAGAGCACATGCTCCACATGTAACGTGCGATAACACTCGTGCTGGTGCTAGCGACTCAACAACTGCCTTCACATCGACCAGCACCACAGAAAAAACCGGTCTACCAATAACTCGACAGCAGATAGAAAGCTGAGCCCTGTGTTTCCATGAGGCTCACTGTGTCTTTATCGTCTCCAGAACAAGCACACACATCGGTTTATATTAATATGAAGACAAACTGCGACATAGCGAAAAACTTCTTGGGCACTGCAACAGTGTAATAAATTCAAAAACTCCGCAGCATTTAAATGTGACTACTGGAAACTTTGTAGCAATGCGGTGGCAGCGGGGCGGGGTAAACTGCACCAACGCACGCTCATTGGGTGAAAAAAGAGTGACGTGAAATAGAACCAATCAGAGATAGATAAGGATAGTTAAAACTTTGACCAATCAGTGCGGGGGACTCGTGTGACCTAAAATTAAAGTGCAACGACCACAAAATGCGGTGGGAACGTTGACGTTATTGTTTGTTTGCCCTACATTTACAGGCTGCACGGTAGCAAGTAAAGTTAATACGGCAATCATTGGATTCAGGATAAACTGGAGAAAGAAATAGGCCTACTCAGATTCTTTACTTCAATAGAAGTGTAAAATACTGGGTTACACCCATAATCCTGCATTCTTACTGAATACTAATACGTACTATACTACTATTGTCAGTCAAATAGAGGGCTGTAGAGGTCGTTGTCCAGAATTGTTATATGCTGTGGCTGCCACATTATTTGTGCATTTGTTAATGATTACCGTAATACATGGACAGAATATTGAGATAGAGCTCACTTTAGTTCCATTATGTGTTTCTAGGTGGTTTAAACAACCATCCTATTTTTATAGACATTTTTATAGATTAGACTGGGGACATATTCAGCGGGGGTGGGGGGTATGAGTGGCGAATCATAAAATGCAGATGCTGTCATTTACCAGGGATCATTGAATGGTTTGGTGAGAATGGAAATAGTGTGAATGAAATGCTACGGCCTAACACCAAATGATAAAATTAAATGTTCATCGTCAAATCTGTTTAGTGATGTCTGTGACTGTTTTGTTATGTCTGGATATGTAAAAGATATCTCGATCTCAGTGAGATTACCTGGTTTAATAAAGGTTGTATATATAAATGAGGGAATATCTTGTTCTCTCCAACAGAGTTGCACAGACTTGGCAAGGAGCAGTGAAGCTGTTCTGGAGGCTCACGGTGGCCCGACTCCATACTAAGAAACTTTATGTTGGTTTTTCCTTTAATTTGTCACCCATCTGTCAGTTTTGTGTGTATAAAAAATGTGAATCTACAAAGTCGTCGCTACAGCTTTCACATGAATGTAGTGGAGGGAAAAGTACTTAAATTTGCATTTAAGTAGCACCAAATGGAAACACTCACGTATAGTGTAAATAAATGTTCTTTCCACCGCTGGTCTCCTAGCAAAGAGACAGCTTCAAAATAGTGTCCTGCTCAAGTCAGATTTAAGATTTAGGGGATTAATAGGGACATTAGCATTAGAGTCAGGTCCCATTTCATATAAATCAATTATTTAAATTACTCAATAAATTTGTAATCATACCATAATGCTATATGTGGCATAAACTGCATTATTTCTGAACAAGTCGGAAGCTGACTACAGTCATGTGCAGTCACACTGTAGTAAGTTGAATGTAGCTGTAAATCATCACAATGAATGCACACTATTTTTGGCTTAATTCTTTTCTCAGAATATAAATTATAGTCTTTTTAGGTTAACAAAAATTCTTCAACACTTTTTATTTTATACACTGTAGGTTATTTGTTGATTATTTAAAGATGTTTTTTATTTTTTTATGAACAATATACATTAGTTCACAGTAGCATGTAATAAAAGCCAGATCATTTAATAAATCATGAGAATAAAAAAAGACACCCTATGTTGACATGCATTTGACTAATAACTATCTGGCAAAAGGAATGTAGCAGTGCTAAAATGTGACATTTCTACTCAATGTAATTTCATTTCAAAAATATCTCCATTGTTTCTGTATAATCTATGGAATAGGGACACACACTTAATGGCTTGTATTGTTTGCTGTACAAAAGTGCTTACCAGTCAATGTGCAGGGGATTCACAGTCAGTAAAATATATTTTACTTGTATTTTAATCAAAATGTCTTCAAATTGAAAAAGTAGTATCTGTGTAAAGTCATAAATATATTAATGCTACAGGATTTTTAAAAAGCTTGAACTTTTAATGTTAAATACTTAAAAATACAGCTTCTTTGTTGTTCCTCAACCTTTTTCATCCTGGAACCACAAAGGACGGTGTCCCTTACACTGTTGTCAGATAAGGAAATGCATTTATCCGCATTTTTGCAACACACCATCCTTATGCATGGTGAACCCGTTTGCCAGGTTTGACTCAGTGGATCACCACACCTATGAAACCACAGCACACCTTTTTCACATTCTAGTAATTGCATGCTTTTAAATCCTAATGCAACCTGTGCGATGAAGAATAAAAAGCAGGGCGTCTGTTGAAATCTAAATGGATACGCTTTGTGCAGCTGGTTTCGGCAAATATTGCACCTTTTAAACATTGTCATTAGCTTTATGTCTTTTCTGGTACATTGTGCACCAGACACTAAAGACAAAGACAGCTGCAAATCCTGCATTACTGCCCTCCATTTTAAATCTCAGTTCACTATTCATTTCTTCAGTCAGATTTTGTTTGGTTATTTTACTAAGTTAGTGACCTGCGTCAACCATTGATCTTTTCACTTCTTGTTTCCTTGGTTTCCTTTCCCATTTTAGAGGAGTATGTTTTTTCCCATTTTCCAGCCTTTGACCTTTTTTCAGAGATGGCATTAAAATGCAGATGATACACTTTTTCTCCATCAACCTTTCAGCACCTTCTCTTTAAGTAAGTCCAAGATGACCTGCCTCTCCTGGCTCTCCAGCTCAAATCTCCGTTCCCTCTCTTTTCTTTCAGCTCCCAGACGTTCCCTCTCCAGAGTGATCTTACCTGGGATTAACAAAAAAAAGGGAAATGAAATCTAGAATTCAATGCCCCTTGAGGATGATGACAGTAACAGTCTGCATATACTCCTTTATTTTGATCAGTTTTACAAAAACTTCGACACTGATATGTTCTCATTCTTGAAATGTAAATGTTTCTACTTCCTTGTCTCACTTAAATTTAGCCTGGGTCCAGACTTCTGAAGCACTGCCTACATCTCAGAATTTTATGGACATGGAAATTCAAAAAGATTATCAGGCTTTATTTTTTTTAGAGCACAATGGTTTACTTATGGTTCCATCCTTAAAATGAATGACATCTCACCTGTAGACAGGACATTCATTGCCCATTTCAGTTTTTAATTAATGTTCTGATAACTTCATCTAAAACAACTGACATCACCCTCCTGAAAACCTCACTCCTTTGAATCTCCAGCTCCTCCCGGCGCAGAGCAAGCTCCTCTTCCCGCAGCCGTTGCTCCGCCTCTGAGCGTTTCTCCAGGAAGCTGAGGATCTCAGAGTAAGTCTGGCAGCAGCATTGGCAGGGCCGCTTGGCCATAGGCGCTGCTGAAACATCTGCCATTTCCTCACGGTCTTCTTCTGGTTCTGTTGGAACAGTAATTGTGTAAAAATGTACTTCTGAATAGTATTTCGGAAGGGAACAGTCAGCTACAGAGCAACATCAATGGGGATGGCAAGGATTACTTGCTGAAGGACACCTGAGAAGGGCACATACACCATGCGTCCAAACTTGGAATTGAGGGATGGGTTGAGGGATTTAAATTATGCTCCATGAAAGTCTGTATTTTGAGTGGGAAACATTCACTCCCCTGTAAACTTGAAAAGGCAGGTGCTGCAAATCCAAACTGACCACAGCCTCTATTCTCCATAAAAGCAAAAGGAAATGCAAGCTACATTTCAAGACCACAGCAGGTTTACGTTTCACACATATTGGATGGTCTATTATTTAAATTAGATTATTTTGCTGATTGGCTAATTTATTCTGATGGATTTCTTCTTATCAGTGAATATCACATACTTATCACATTATAAGATGTGTATTTCTATCAAAAGTACATTTTACCTGCAGTGGGTGTTTGTGTGATAGTGATGCTGGGTTTGTCCTGCTCTGGTAGAGTTAGTTCTTCCATGGCTCGCTTTCTCACTTCATCGTCCTTGAAAAGATGAGGACAAGGTTAAATATCACTTGAACAATAAGACAATAGAAAACGAGAATATTAAGCAACAACAGCAACTGTTTTAGTAACAGCAGGTGTCACCAATAGTAGCAGTAGTGGTACTGTATAAGCAGTTGGCAGATTTGGGATCCAAGTTTACTTGTAGCTGAATGCCACCAAGAGGAAGAAAAAGGAAGTCGCCAAGTATTTACAGAGATATCTGCTGACTTAGCCTTAGTTCCAATGAAGCGTTACAGCAAATAAACTGTCACGAACAGAGACAGAAAAAAGTAGTTCACTGACTGCATGAACAGGTTTGATGAGATAGTGGGCAGCCTTGCCCTAACAATAAAAAGTGTGAAAGGAGTTTAAACCTTCGAGATTAAAACTCAAATGTGTAAAGCCACATAAACATATATTGTATAATATATCCAATCTCAGACAATGCAGTGTGGTTCCCAGCCAAGGGTTGGAGCCCACCAGGGGGTCGCTAAATGCATGTAGTGAGGGAAAAAAAATTATTTGATCCCCTGCTGATTTTATAAATTTGCCTACTGACAAAGACATGATCAATCTATAATTTTAATGGTACGTTTATTTGAACAGTGAGAGACAGATGACTGCAAAAGAATTCAGAGAAACGCATGTCAAAAATGAGTATTTGACCCCTCTTTGACACTTTGCACTCGGTGGCAAAATCATTGTTGGCAATCACAGGTCGGACATTTTTTTATAGTCGGCCACTAGGTTTGCACACATCTCAGGAGGGATGTTGTCCCACTTTGCAGATCTTCTCCAAGTCATTAAAGTTTTGAGGCTGACGTTTGGGAACTTGAACCTTCAGCTCCCTACACAGAATTTCCATGGAATTAAGGTCTGGAGATTGGCTAGGCCATTTCAGGACCTTCATGTGCTTGCCCTTGACCGATTCATTTGTTGCCTTGGCCATGTGTTTTGGGTCACTGTCAGGCTGGAATACTCATCCACGACCCATTTTCAATGATCTGGCTGAGCGAAGGAGGTTCTCCCCCATGATTTGACGGTACATGACCCCATCCATCGTCCCTTTGATGCTGTGAAGTTGTCCTTTCCCCTTAGAAGAAAAACACCCCCAAAGCATAATGTTTCCACCTCCCTGTTTGACATTGGGGATGGTGTTTTTGGGGTCATAGGTAGCATTCCTCCTTCTCCAAACACGCTAAGTTAAGGTGATGCCAAAGAGCTCGATTTTGGTCTCATCTGACCACAACACTTCCACCCAGTTCTCCTGTGAATTATTCAGATGTTCATTGGCAAACTTCAGACATGTGCTTTTTTGAGCAGGGGCACCTCGCAGGAGCTGCTGGATTTCAGTCCTTCACGGCGTAGTGTGTTACCAATTGTTTTTTGTGATTATGGTCCTAGCTGACTTGAGATCATTGACAGGTTCATCCCATGTAGTTGTGGGCTGATTCCTTACTGTTCTCGGGATCATTGCAACTCCACAAGGTGAGATCTTGCATGGAGCACTAGACTGAGGGAGCTTGACAGTTGTTTTGTGTTTGTTCCATTTGCGAATAATCGTGTTAACTGTTGTCACCTTCTCACCAAGCTGCTTGGCGATGGTCTTGTAGCCCATTCCAGCCTAGTGTATCTCTACAATGTTGTCCCTGACATCCTTGGAGAGCTCTTTGGTCTTGGCCATGGTGGAGAGTTCAAACGTGATTAGGCGCATTCCCTTTAAGAGTGTGGTCCTAATCTCAGCTCATTACCTGTATAAAAGACACCTGGGGGGCAGAAATCTTGGGACTTTTCTCTGAACAAGCTTTTTTCATGTGAAAATCACAGATACTTTTGCTTCTTCTGGCTGTTAATGATTATTTAGATTATTTAGATTATTTAAACAATCTGATAGGTTCACACTTTATTTTAAAGGGTCACAAGTGTAAAAGGTTTTGAGATAATGGACTATACAACAAACTGTGGTTTTAATACTCATGTTATGTTGTACAAAACTGTTAAGCTCAGTTGTGAGAATTCACACACTTAATCTTTGGCCATGAATAATTTCTTTAACACAGAAGTCCCGCTGTTGCCAAAATAAAGAAATTGCAGCCTGAAGCTGTGTGATGGAATCTGTAACTTATACGGCCAATCTGACTCCTAAAACAGCTCACAGGCACAAAAACACCCTCTTTAAAAATACATTTCCTGCCCTGGTGGTGTCACATAAGTTTACTTGCTCTTTTCTGCTCACACAAAACCACTCACACTCACACCCACCTGGTACTTTGTGCTTTCTCCGCTGGCCAGGAGCCCCTTCTCAGCCTCCAGCTCCAAAACCTCATGGAGCAGATCCTCCTTTTCAGCGTACAACCTCTCTGTTCCAAACCTGAATATACCAAAAGCACACACACATCAAACTTCTTTATGGTGAGGCCGAGCACATATCTCCACCACACATCTGGGTGGTTTACAGATGACTCTGTGATTGTCAGCCTGGAGGACCATAAGGTGGCCCACGGACCAGTCAATTTCATCAAATGACTCATACTTGCAACTCAGTATCTGTAACACAAAAGAGATGCTTATCGACTTTAGCCGATACCCTCTTGTTTTATCAATGACAGAGCAGTAGAGACAGTAAGCCAATATAGGTGCCTTACCATGGTTAACAAAAATAGGTTGGGAAAGATTGTTAAACTTTGCGAAAAGACCACTGGCACTAACTTGAATGATATTGGCCATGTTTATCAAGTCAGAGTGCAAAGGCCATTTCTCTTGCATAGGTACATTTTCCCTAAGAGGGCCAAATCAAACAGATATCTGAAATAATTTGTTCTATCAGCTGCTGGGTTTTAACAAACTGTAGGCCTAGTTATATACTCTAATACAGGACTGATGGACACACAGTGCTCTATATCTCATGGTAACTGTACTGTATGTTGATAAAAATCTATTGCACCATATGTATGTCTTCTATTTATGTACTTACGATTTGTATTGACTATTGTTTGCAAACCAAATTGCCACTTGGGGACAATAAAGTTTGTCATATCAAACCAAATCAAAATCCAACTGTACTATTTACTTAGGAAACAGTACAGTTTGCTTTTTAACTTCTCCTGAATGTAGGTCGTATGTAACTGAACCAACCTGCGCAGACTGGGGAAGTCTTGTTTCTTGTAGTAGTCTAGCAGCAACATAGTCCTCTCTCTACACCTCCTGGCATCCACCTCAAAGTTTTCATCTTGGAGCGCTGCAGTAATGATCTCCCCCACACGAGCCCATATCCGTCCTGATAAAGATGGATGAGGCCAATTGTTTAAAGCCAATTAGCTCATGAATACACAGGCATGTCCATGTTCACAGGACATATGTACAGGGATGCCTTTACAACAGTTCCACTTAATAGAATAAATTGTAAGGTTAACATTCATTGTTAATCTTGTTTTAGATGGATGAAAAATGTTCCTCTGCAGCTCTCTATATCTAAACAGTATTAGTGTGTTTTAAGGCGGATTAGTCCTTTAATAACAGGGCTGACCTGGTTCTTTGGAGGCAAAGGGGTTCTGGGCAATGACCTCCCGCAGAAGGATGATGTCATGTCGTGCTGAAAAACGCACCTGACGCTTCCGTGGTGTTGTGGAAGGGCCAGCGAGAGAAAAACCTGAATTTGTGAGTAGAATAGAAGTGATGTAGCCTATAAACATGCTGAAATGCAGCGAGGAGAGAAGATCCACCTCCATCATTCACACAGAGGATTCAGAATTACTCTGACCTTCTTGACATGGAAACAAATAAATTACATCTATATGCCTACATAATCAAAATTATTATTATTATTAGTAGTGGTAGTAGTAGTAGTCCAACTTTGGCATATGTAAGGGCTGAAACTAGGAAGCCCAGTGTTTAAAAACATTAATACAATTATTTGACCAAAACCATTGTACTTCTGAGCATGAGTCTACCAGTAGTATTAAACAATAATAGATTTATATAGCTATTCAACAATCGTAGCTTATTTTATTTCGTTGTTTCTTTTACAATCACAGTCGACTGCTGTGATTACATGTTTTTTTCTATGAAACTACTATTAAGCAATGATGGGGAATCAATTGGGTCTGCGTGGGTGCAGAGAGGTAAGTGGGGACAGCAGCTCTGTCACACTGCACAAGTGCAAGCAGCCGGTAGCCCACAGCTACAAGAATTCAGACACAAAAACCAGGCAAATAGTCTGTAAAGCACTGATAGCCCTACAGAGGCTACAGCACGTTCAATGCCGAACTATGCGTCAGAGGAGGAGGAGGAGGAGCATATGTGCACGACTCGAGAGAAGCACCAAAATGCCATTCAGATGTTAATATAAGTGGTTGAAAGGCGCGATAGACGTGCAGGTGGTAATGTATCTCACCGTTGTTGATCGGCACTTCCACCACTACCCGTTCCATGTTTTTGCTTGGCGCATCCGGGAACCGGCTGACGCGCGCTGTACACGTCCACTCACCAGTACAGGTCCCCTACTGACGTGTAAGTCAACTTGGCGGAGAATCAGAATCTGGCAAAACAGAGGTCCCGCTCTTCACTTGCAATTGCACTTACTCCGTGTGACCGCAAGATGGGGGCAGAGCACTGCTGACGAGGAATGGAGACCTGTTCGTGTGTAGCTTTCTAAGTAAAATGGTGCTATTTCTACAGCGAATATGACTTCATGGAGTGTCTTAGAACTAAGTTAAAATAATAATTCTCCCGCAGCCACCGTGATATAGTTAGTAGCCTAATACAGTTCTATGCCTTTTGCCATCATGTAAATGCATATTGTCGTCGCAAATCATTTGGTTCTGCCAGCCAGCAATTTCTACAGTAATAACACGCTTTGACTGCCCCTACAGCACAGATAAAAAGTTAGATAAAAATGATTTATGTTCCCAACAATCACCTATTAGTCGTGTATTTATACAAATTGCTTGTTCTTGGAGTCAAATATGGCACATAAATAAAAAGCATTGATGCTACAGGATGCTACAGTCTTATACTGTGTTATGACTGCCAATTGTATTATCCTTTTAGTTTTTATCTGCGAATATGAACATCAGCGGGTGGATTTAAGCTTTTCTGTGAGGTGACTAAACACATTTTTAATATTACTTACACTAGATTTTTGTATTTTTTGTAAATAGGTGTAACCTATGTTTTGTAATGTAATGTTTGTAATGTAGCATAAATGTCAAGTTTGCAAAGTTTGTAGTTAATAGGCTACACAATACTGCCATTATGTCACTTACTGTACATTTATCAGCATTACATTATTTAACTTTTTTTATATAGCTCTAAATCTCAAATCTGTCCTGTGAGTCAAATGTTTTTCCCTCCTAACTTACTATGTCTTGGCATTTTAGAGTTTTGCTTGCTGCAGTGTTCTACCCATCAGCTTCTTTCATTCACATTTTCTTTCGCCTTTGACATTTTACCCCCTGATTTCCAGGGCCAAGACCCAACGGATGTTGAAAGTTAAAGTTTGTGCAATAAAAAGCACTTGAGGTCTTGTGAACAGTGTTTAGCATTAACTGACGACTCTGTGTCTCCCCATCATTTCACTGATGAACTTCTCAACCTCACAAAACAAAAAGGACTTCTGTTAAATTTTTGGCCATGAGATACCATTACCTTTATCACCTTTCTTCTCCATTTTGTTTTATTTGGCATGTTATTTGTCAATCTCTGCTTTATCCATGTATCCATATTTTCTAACTAATGGGAATAAACTGCCCTCTAAATGCTGTGGTTTTCAGTTAACCATGGAGAGCTGTGGCTGGTGTTGCATTATTTCTGTTATTTTATATGTGTATGGATGTCTGTCTTTCATATACAGTGAGCCAAAATATCAAATTAAAGAATGTTAACCGTTTCCTCCCCTTTTTATTTAAAGGGAAGAAATGAATGCTCCATATAAGGAAAGAGATGCTGACTTATGAATGGAGAGCATGGACTCAACTATTGGATGCTGTTTTACATTTGAATATTAATTTGCAAAGAAAGGGCATATATTATGATCAACATATTCTTTAAACATACAGTCCATTCTGACTGCCGCGAATGGTTGGAAGGCTAATAAATACTGTGTAGGTGTAACAGTGATGCCTTAAGTGATTGAAAAGCTTGTTAGCACCTGTAGGTTCTATTAGACTCACGTTCAGAAAGCCATTGCCTTTGCCTAATGAGTCATTTTCTTTGGCTGAAAATGACTTTTTAACTTCTGCATTGCAATTAGGTGCCGTTTCTAAGGTGATTCTGGAACCAGCCAGTGTTAAAAATATCCGGACTTCAGAGCGACTTTGATATCAAATGTTGCACTTTATCAGTGGTCTCATGCTCCAGTTGTATACTGGCAAATATTTAGACTAATCTCCTCATCTAGCTTTTTTTAGGTGTTGTGATTTGTTTTAGTGAAACAGGCAAAAAGTTGACCTTGAATACTGACAAAAACCCTCTGCTGAACAACTGTATGCTTTTCCTCTACTTGGAAGTTCCCCTGAAATGCTCATCTGTTTATTAAACAGTCAAGCTCATAGCCGGTGATGTGCAGAATACTACATATGTATTTGATTTATTTAGTGTCTGTCAGAAACACCCCTGCAGTTAAAACAATTAAAACAAACAGGAGGAAAAGGGAGGAAATAAATCAACAAAACACAAAAGTGAGAGTCACAAATGGTCACACTCTCTCCAAAAAATGCAGAGACCTGCAGGTGCTCACACAGTCACACTCTATCATTACTACTTTGGCATTTTTCTGAGCAAACCCACATTTGCATGACGTTGCGGCTGACATAATGAGCCGGAGATAAGCAGGGAGGCAGATCTGGGACCTGGCAACCTGCTGCATCATAATCATTTGATTATTTGGTTAGAGATGCTGGGGGAGTGTTTTGAGGACACACTGGGAGGCAGAGAGAGAAGGAGAGAGGATTGACTGGGAGATGAGTCACAGCTGCCTTTTTTTAAAAAGAGGAAATCAGTTTTGTTTTCTGCATTGGTGACTTTAGGAGAGAGTTAATGGAACATGGCAACCTTCCAAGTAAAGGCGTCAGTGCTGCCCACGCACTCATTTCTGGTGAGTGTTGCTGTTATTTAGAAACCCCAGGACTGAACAGTGACATGGGACATAAAAGAGAAACACTAGGAAACTACGTGACCGAGTCTGACAGATGATATTAAGACAAAATGTGTATATGTATGTGTATATAAGTATAAGTTGTATCAAATTACTAATAATTATATAATTAATATTCAACTGTTATCCACAGACGATTATACAGTACAAATCATTACTATGGTTATGCACATAAAAGAATAGAAAGCAGGCTCGCACCAGCTGGTATGCTTAGTGCCAAGATGTCACTGGACTGTTAATTGGCCAGGACACACAGTCCTGGTCCTTCTAGGATCAAAGAACTTTTCCAGTATATGTTTCAAAGCGGACCAACCTCCACAAGATCAACCTGAAAAGTTTTGCTTCTTAGCAAAAATCTGACACGCCTCCAAATTGCCTTCTCTCCACTCTTTTGCAGTGTTGAAAATCCATGTCTCTGCCTTTAGAGACAGATCTTTATCTGCCTCGCCTTCACAGTTTTTAAAAAAACTGGCATCAATGGGGTAACTACCTAGGGAAAGAAGTAAGAGTTAACAAAATAGCGCAATCAAATCAACCTAAAAAGAGAATTGTGAGGAGACAGAAGAGTTAGAGGTTAGGAGTTGGAGGTGTTATAAGTTAGAAAGCGATGCCCCTGCTCTGATGACATGTGGTGGCTCGTTCTACCATCGTGGTGTTGCAGATGAGAACAGCTGGGACTGAAATTACTTTGCTTGTAGGGATGGCAGGCATTTGTTGGAGGAACTCAGTGCCGAGAAGGAATGTAAGCTTGTATTATGGAGCTTAGGTAGATGGGTGCAGACCCAGTAGTCACTCTATATGCAACCATTAGCGACTTGAATTTGATTTGGATAGGCAGGGCCTTGGGGCACCCTGTAGAGAGGAAGTGAGCGGAGGACAATTGTCCTTGCCACAACATATTGTAGGAACCAGAGAGTTAGGATTCGGAGTGCTTTGCCTGAGATGCCCATTGCCAGGAGCGCAGATAGCAGGATCCTGTGATTGACTCTGTCAAAGGCAGCTGATTGGTGAAGCAGGATAAGAACCGAGGACTTGATAGCAGCTTTAGCTGACCTTAGAGCTTCTGTCACAGACAACAGAGCCGTTCCTGTAGAGTGGCCACTCTTAAAACTAGATGGATACAGGCTAAATGTCAGCAGGCATTACCAAAGAGAGGAAATGGCAACACACTATCTAAACATACTATAAGGGTTAAAAACATCATTAACTCTCCTATTAGAAATGAGGTGGAAGTGCTTCTCAAACAGTAAAAGTGGATGGAATATTAAATTGACCTCACTGAGCCACATATTCCATTTCATTCCATTTTAACAAATGTGGTGATTGTAATCATGTGGGCACGTTCAGTTTCTGGTTTCCTGTGTCATATTTTGTGTTTGAGGTATTAACAGCAACAAGTGGGGTGTGAAAGCATTTCCCCATTTGACCTTTTCATTCAGTCTCATTCTTCCGCGTCCCTTCAAAGTCCATACTGAGCATTTCAGTGAGTGTCAGATCATATAAAACTACAGACTGAGGGGTAAGTTTAAACATTTGCATTCAGCAAGTGTGTTCTTGAAGGACAGTCAGCGGACAGAGCAGATTTTTGTCAAAGCAAACAGCATTGATAGACCAAAGCCAGAGAAGCTCAGGACCAAAACACTTCGTATTTGCAGAGCATTTTCACTTCCATGAGAGAAACCAAGATGATACAACAGTAACGTCACTAATCAGTGGTTTTCTCACCGGGTTTGGCTCCTGGCACCCCTGAACTGACCCCACTGTAACCCCTGCTGAGGCCTCCACAGGTGGCCGCTGACTGATACCAGACCTCGTTCTGATTCCTCTCTCAAGTTAATATTTTGGAAAATATGCTTAAATTCTTTTTTGCTGAAAGTTAGATGAGAAGGTTGATATTAAGCTAGTGTCAGCAGGCGGTTAGCTTAGCATAAAACAGAAGGCAGGGGTAAACAACTAGCCTGTTTTTGTTTCTTTCTTTCTTTTTAACCAAAGTTTAAAAAAATACTACTATCTACCTGCACTGCTAAAGGACAGGTTTGACAAGTTGTTCTTTGCAGAGTTACATGCTGGACATATTTCTTGGGAAACAGCAGCGGGGCCATGGATATATTTTAAGAACTTGATACTGGACTCAGACACTTGAATGAAAATTGCTCTCTGTGGGCATATGGCAAAAATGGTTTGTGTTTGACCCATCGCACATGCTCACTAGTGTTTCTCTCACTGGTCACAAAGACTTTACATTGGGATGACATTACACGCTTTAAAACGACTTTTCAAGGTTCTGGAAACGGTTTACAAATGTAAAAGCTTGATGGATTAAGAATTTATTATATAAGAATAATTGACATTTTTTGACTTTGAGGTGTCCTGTGTTTTACAGATGTCTTTTTAACAATGGTGGTCTTTGGGAAAAATGCTTTTTGGTGCGCAGGGTATTTTACATTGCAATACAAATTGCATTACATAAAAGTGGTCATTGGGATCAGTAACATTGAGTATCCAGTATCCATATCCATTTCTCTTTAATACATCCTTATTGAAAGAGTCAGTTTTAGAGATGCTTTTATGGGCGTATTTTCAAATTATGGAAAGAGACAGGCCCCCTGTTTCCCCAAGCAAAACAGTCTTCATGGTAAGCTGCTAATCTCTTTCTTGGCTCTTGTTTCATATTTTTATTTCTCTGCAATCTATGTGATCACATTTTTCACTTTAAATCTCAGAATGTTTAATTGTAATAATGAGACTGAATCTTGAGATGAGATTTAATTTATTAGACTTGCAGCTTTAACATTCAAGAACCCTGTACCCTGAACATTATAAAAACAGATCCTCATAGCCTTCACCTAGCAATGTTATACCACATGCAGCCTTGCATTAGACTTTATTATACAGCAACAAATTAAATAAGAAGTGAGAGTATATCATCAAGTCACAGTAACCATAGTAACAAAGCAGTGACAACTACTGTACCTCTGGTTACAATCACCCTCTTGATCCTGGGCTCACAAACTAGCACAGGTACACATACTGCACACACATTTTCTTTCTTATTTATTTGTTTGTCACACACATGAACAACTTGTTTGTGCTGTCTCCTCTAATACACAGTGAGCTGTGCACAAGGTGTCCAGGACTATGGTGTGTGAATGACAGTCCTGCCCTTTTCACGAAGCGTTCACTGAGAGTTGGCCTTGTGAGAACTCGCAGTATTTTCACTAAGGATGACTCACACAGAAGATAAGACACCCCCCCCACCCTCCCCACCACCACCACCACCACCACCCAACTCTGTGCCCTCCCACCGTCTTTCTCTCTTTTTCTTCCTCTCCGCAAGGCCACTTCAACCTCTCTTCTTATGTCATTTTTTCTCCCTGACTCCTTTTTCTGTGACAGTGTGTCTCTCCTAAGAGGCTACGTGGTCTGAGTTCTCCTCAGAAAAATTCTTGAATCCTTGCTCAACTTGTGCAGAGCACAGTAAGGGGATATAACACACCCTCTAGCTGGTGTGCAAAGCTGGTTTTATATCTAAATGTTTAAACTGAGAAACAGGAACATGTCACACACTCAATATCCCCACGCAAAAAATACAAGACTGATTAGATGAAGGTCTTCGTCAGGGCAAAGAGCTATATTTGTTTGCTGTGTAGCTCAATCATGGGAACATTTGGCTCTCTGTGATAGATTTTGTTTCCAAGATATTTTTATTGGTAAGGTTCATCTAACCATTGCTGTCTTTCTCAAAACTTAGGTTACAAATACAGTAAACAGCAAAATGGTTTACATTCTCATAATACTTTACATTTTAAAACAAAAGTCCTTTCTCTCACATTCCTTACATACACCCAAGTAACAGGAAGAAATATTTTCATTGTACAGTATATTTTTGTTTTTCTACCATGGCTGTTGCATACTGCATTTCAACATTACTGGGACGCATCTAATTTCCCTGTGAACCTCCATGACTACACCAGACATGGTTGCTGGGTGATATGTCACCCAAAGCTTCTATGGTAGAGTTGAGTCTGAATATCAAGAGATCCAGTGATTAAACAAAAGAGACAGCTGCGTCCATGTATCCATCCCAATGATTAGTTTGGGGGGAAAACCACAAGAGAACATGACGTCAAACCGGGATGAGCTTAAAACAACCTGGGAGACTCATTGAGAAATTGTCTATAATGATTAAAAAGACTTTCATCTCATCTGTTTCTTAAATATGTCAACTTTCCAGTCAAGCACAGCAGCTTTGTGTTTACTTAATCTCCAAGCGGTTGTTAGTCTATCTAAAAGAGTGTGAAAAATATTCAGAGGCTTAATTATGTTCGATTTTTTGCAATTTTTAGTAGACTGTGTTACCCCCAGAGTGAATCTGAAATATGAAAATCACCACAATTACAACAGCAATATTATTCTGTCTCCTGTTTACCTTTCATTAAGGTAACCATGATAGCACTCGGTATTTGTTTTTTTCATAGCTCTAAAGTCTCATCTCTCCAATCCATCCAACCGTTATTGTTGTCTCATTGTAAAGATATGGGCTATACAAGGTTGCTATGGTGACTATTCTTCTTGGCAACACAGAGATCTGCTCCATAGTTTGATTGGCTGTCCCTGTGCCAATGTAATGGACATGGATACACCTTCAATATTATTCAGACCATAATAACTGATCAAATATAGGGTGGTGTTTATTCATAGTGAAAGAGTGCTGAAGAGTTTTGCCCTTCACCAGTGGATTAATATGAAATATAATGTACCCACTCAAAACACTGTCAAGTGTGCCTTAATGATGTTTGAGATGACTGTCTTTATCACTGGAGTGCTATATACTGTATATACACTCACTGGCCACTTTATTAGGTACACCTTGATAATACTGGATTGGGCCCTCTTTTGCCTTCTGAACTGCCTTAATTCTTCGTGGCATACTTTCCTAAAGTGTTGGAAACATTCCTCAGAGACTTTGGTCCATATTGACATGATAGCATCACGCAGTTGCTGATTTGTCACAAAGTGTGCCAAGAAAATATCCTCCACAACATTACACCACCACCACCAGCCTGAACCATTGATACAAGCCCTGATGGATCCATGCCTTCTGACCTACCATCTGAATGTTGCAGCTGAAATCGAGACTCATCAGACCAGGCAACGTTTTTCCAGTCTTCTATGGTCCAGTTTTGCTGAGCCTGTGTCAATTGTAGCCTCAGTTTCCATTGCTTAGGTGACAAGATTGGCACCAGGTGTGGTCTCCTGATGCTGTAGCCCATCTGATTCAAGGTTCGACGTGTTGTGCTTTCAGAGATGGTATTCTGCATACCTTGGTTGTAACGAGTGGTTATTTGAGTTACTGTTGCTTTTCTGTCATCACAAACCAGTCTGCCCATTCTCCACTGACCTCTGACATCAACAAGGCATTTCCGTCCACATAGCTGCTGCTCACTGGATATTTTCTCTTTTCTCTCGGATCATTCTCTGTAAACCCTAGAGATGGTTGTGTGTGAAAATCCCAGTAAATCAGCATTTTCTGAAATACTCAACCAGCCCGTCTGGCACCAACAACCACGCCACATTCAATGTCACTTAAATCCCCCTTTTCCCCATTCTGATGCTCAGTTTGAACATCAGCAAACTGTCTTGACCACATCTGCATACAGTGAATGCACTGAGTTGCTGCCATGTGATTGGCTGATAAGCTTTTGTGTTAACAAGCAATTGAACAGGTGTACCCAATAAAGTGGTCGGTTAATGAATATTAGGTGTAGTGGTCTGCAGTGTCAGTTGTGAGCCAATCCATAGTGTTTATGTTAACGCAAATAAAAATTATAACTTAGCATAACGGACTAAGAATTATTCCTTTAAATTAAAGTAGTCTATATGTGTTGATATCTTAACTTGCTCATGCAACTAACAACTGCAACTAACCTTCCTTTCTGCTGTAAACATCTACCGTCTATTTAATACTCATCAGCATATGTCATAAAATACTGAAGCACGGTGACAAAAAAAGTAAGACAATGACTAGTGTGGGTTAACAAAATAAACACTCAAATAAAAAAGCAGGAATTAGTCAATATAACTGTTATTAAAGCAAAATCAAGGCATCCTTTCTTTACGAACCACCACTTTTCAAAAGGTCGTACCAATTTGGACCACACAGGCTACTTCATCCTGACACAGCTCCCGATTAATGTCAGTTTCATTAGTGTTATTACCTTAATACTGATTATAAAGTTCCCTCAGTGTGTCTTGAATGGCCTGCTGACTCTTGCAAAATAGCTCCTTTTTTAAATTTGGAAATTACAGTTATCATAGCTCAGTTAAGTCTAAATATAAAAACTTGCAGCCGTGTCAATCCAATCAGTGTGTACACTATACATGCCGTGTGCTATGCTGTTTCTGTCCTTCAAATGGTGTCTTTACGGTTTGAAAAAAAAATCTGTCTGCAGTTTTCTCTTTTTGGAAATCGTTAAACAGAAGAAGTTGGCTCAGTAGTGATATTTAACAAGAGTAAAAATGAAAGTAGGAATGGGATGAGAAACATGGGAAGCAGAGAGACTGGAGGAAAACAAAATCACAGATGAAATTTACTTGAATTGATAAACAGATCCAACATGAGACGAACCTGGGTCTTGGCATAAAAAAACATGCCACATGATCTTTGCAACATCTTTTGCTCTCACTCTGGGAAATTCTCAACTCGCATCTGTAAGTGCTCCATCCATGCTTCAAAGTCTTTCTCGGACTGAAAAGCTGAAACTGGAAATATTGACTCCTGTGGAATGGCCATTTTGGTGTGTGGCCCCTGTGTCAGCCCTGGAGTGGGGCCCTCCACTTTAGGCTCCAGGCTACATAATGGAGCACGTGAAGCCACAGCACTCCTTCAGGAGGGTGAGGCCTGTCTTCGTGAAGGGAGAAGAGGCCTGCTGAGCCCTGGATGGCACCCGTTTGGTTGGTACACCTGAAGCACAGAGAATTCACACTGAGAAAAAGATGAAATGGACTCCAAAAAATGTTGTGGTATGTTGTGGTGTATTGCGTTATGCGGTTATGTGTGTTAGAGGTGTAAGAGACAACTTCATCTATAATGTCTCTGATTCTGATGCTCTCTCTCTCTCTCATACGCGCGCACACACGCGCGCACACACACACACACACACACACACACTCACAGCACAGCACAGCACAACACTGAGGTATTTAGTATTAACTGTCAATATATAAAACATTTTAGAAGTTTAATGACTTGACTAAGAGGAAGGAGCATTGTATATTTCAGTCTAAATCATATATAGCCTTAGTACCCCCATTTCTATTTAATGGTGAATCAGTCATTGGATGTGTGAAGGTTCATCCTTCAAAGGCCTCAGGAGGAAAACACCTTAAACAAGAGAAACACTCAGAACAAGAAAAATGTTTGCCATTGCTTATTTCCTCCTCAGTAAGAACAAAGCTGGAGCTCTCCTTAGGCTTAAATACCTGTCTTCCTAATATTTCTTGGGAATTTGGACTTCAGGAAATCTGCCATTTCTTTATCTTCTTCGTTCTCCCTGTAGAAATTGAGGAAGATTGGTATAAAACACATGAAATACATGCATACATAAAACACTTGGACTATAATTTAGTCCCTTCAGATCATAAAAGACAAAATATATCCTGACAAGAATCTCGTATTATACAGATGTAGAAGTCACATATGGTCTTTACGTTATACTTGCTGGACTTCCCATCTATTCCACAAACACGGAATGAACAATTCGAAGACTGATTTCACTAAAGTGGAGAGATGAAACACTTTCCCAAGATACCCACTGGATAAGAAACCTAATTAATTTCTGCCTGTTTTAGATTAGATTTACTCTGAGAGGTTTGAGGGATAAATTCAACAAATCTGGCAGCCACTCTTTGCCTATGAAGAGATTCTTACATTTGATAAACACACTCTGCAAATCTATCATGCCTGCTCTGTTTTGGAAATAAAAACTAAAACATAAAAACTGCAGACAGAATTTCCTTGTGGGGTAAAAAAAGAAGAGAGCAGTAACAACAGAAAGAGTTCTATAATTATCAACATGGACAACTCGGCCTGGAGCACCATCACAGCCTCTCCCCTCTGTGATCCATTAGCGCACTGTTATTCTCCTGCCTCCTGCCTCTCACCTTCCTGGTAACCCTTCAGCGTTTTCACAGCAGGCTGTCAGCTGCCAACTCAAATTGTTGATCACACAAACTCACAGTGCTTGATAGTGTCTGAGAATTATAGTGGAGGGGAAATGAAACCTAAAACCACATCTGGTTGTCCACTATTGAGACACATTAGAGTTGAGTGTCAAGTTAAACAACCTGCGAGGATGTATATGCTGCAACAGCATCAGCGAGTAAGCAGAGATGCATTAATTTACCTGTAAAGTGGAAGCATTACTCTAAATGGACCCACTGTAAGTTGAAGACAGTGGTTGAAGATACTGCACAATACGCATTCACTGTTGGAGACCCCTAAAATACATTTCTAACCATTATATGACACAAGGTTCTATGGCAAAGTGAAAAATAGTCTTTAAAGTGACCTGTAGTGTTTTGTATAATATGTGTGGTTCCCCTGCATGAACAAAACAGCTAGCAGCAGAATTAAGAGGATTGGTGCACCTGAAATAGATGCAAACTGTTTCTTTTTTTTAACCAATGGCAGCTCCTCTTTGGGTACTCACTGATGCCTGCTGACACATCTTTAATTGAAATGGCTCTCTGCTGTGTGCTCTGTGGTACGCTCTCTCACAGCACCGTGACCTAGGAAATGTTCCAGTGTTTTAATGGAGTGCAATGGGGCACCTTTGTGGGGGCATGCATATGGATGATACTGAGCTAAGCAATAGTGATTACAAGCGATGTTCCCACCTGAGCCCTATCAGTCATTATAAAAAAACAATTCTTTCTCTGCTTGGGGGAAGAATTCCCTGAAGCCTTTTCTGGGAGACTGCATGGGTACTAAATGTGCACTGCATCTCTATCTAGTAACATTGTGCAGTAGACTTTCATATTTAATAATTCATTTGCAGCCTATGCTGTCAGAACACTAAAGAACTCCTACCAAGCTGCAATGAAACCATAGAGGATGAAGCACACCTGAGTCGTTCAAACTCCACATCATCCACCAGGAAATCTCTCGTCTCAACGAGCTTGTGGATCTGCTGCAATAGTTCTTCTTCCTTCTGCCGGTCCTCATTGGACTTGTCATTATCTGCAGCACAAGACATCTAGCATCTAGTGTTTGTCCCAGATTATCTACTTTACTTCAAAAACAGTGGGGAATTAAATAAACTGGAAATAAATAAATATGGAAATAAATGAATTAATAATTCTGTAGGGAAATCTATAAATCAGTTTATTTAAAAGGAATACGTTGACATTTTGAGAATTACAATTATTATTTTTCTTGCTGAGCATTAGATGAAAAGGTCAATACCACTCTCTATGCTCTGTGCACTAAGTATAAAGCCGAAGCCAGAAGGCAATTAGCTTAGTTTAGCATGAAGACAGGAAGCAGGGTAAAAAAGTTAACCTGCCCATGTCCAAAGTTCATAAATATGCATACCATCATGTCAAAAGCTGATGAATTAACAGGTTGTATCTTGTAATTTGTACATTAACAGAAATGTAAAAGCTGCACACTGGACAGATAAACTGTTGCTCCTAATTTTACATTTCTGTTTTAAAGGATTAAACAAACAAGATATAACATCACATTAAAGGGATAGTAAGTGATTGAAGTTCAATACATTTTGTTAAAATTTGCCAATATTTCTTCACAGTTTGCTAGCTCTCAGTTTTGTCTAAAATAAAATCCGAAAAAAAGAAAAAGGCAGAAAAGTTGTGTGAACCTTGCTACACAGGATTGTTCCAGTCATTTAAGCAAAATGAAGCAGAGATGGCCAAAAAACATCTGAAGAGTAAAAACAGAGAAAGCTATATGACCAGGCAAGGGCGACCTTGGCAAGGGCAAAGGTGTTTCAACAATTGACTATATAAAAGATGTGGAAATTTCATTTTAGCCACTGCCATCTAGGCACTAGACGTGACAATATTTGGATGAAATGGTGCATCCATAATTCACTCACTAGCCGACTTCTAATAAGCTTTTTCAGTGCCGCTGGTTAAATTTACGCAGTACAATGGATACAGTTGCCTCTAACCTGATTGACAGGTCGCAATGGTGGCAACACGTCAATCACCAGGTAGTCCCGCCCTAAAGCTTTATCCTATATTTTCCTCTAAATGGGATTATAATTTACTAAATGAACATCATGCTGTATTGAAGAAGACTAAAGAACTAAAGACTAAACAAACTAAAAATTGACATCATAAACTCATTTTGAAAGGTAAAGGTAAATAACCAAGTGGGGAGTAGGTTCATTTTACCATTATGTCTAATTAAAAAACATCTTTTTGCAACCAGTGGAGTTGTGCCCCTGCTGGCAAGAATACAGGCTTAAGGCACTTCTGCATTGGCTCCATGTCCAAGACCCGCAGGTTCCCACTTTGTTTCAACGAAAGAGAAATCTAAAACATTTGAATCATTCGTTTGGCAGTTGAGTTCAAATGTCAACAATCCTGCAGAATCACTTAATCTGCCTTTAATTAGTGAGCTTTAGAAGCAATGGTAGTTTTGGAACTTTGAAACAACCAAGATAGTTATTTCCCCCTGTTTCCAGTCTTTATGCTGAGCTTAGCAAAAGCTCAGTGTAACTACCTGCTGGCTCTAGTTTCAAATTAAGCGTACACTCTCGACAGGGGCATCAAGATTCTCAACAAATTCTTGACAAGATATCCTCAGCAAACAACCATCAATATCCAGATGACTCCTACCTGGTATGGACACTAATTTGTGCAGCTCCTTCTTCAGGCGAGTGATCTCCTTGCATAGCTGAATGTCATCCATCCTGCATGCATGATGGAAGAAAAGAAACACAAACATTAGCACACTCACAAACACTTGTTAGTAATGCACATGTATATCAGATCACTTTCTATTTTAAAGGGAAATGAGGAGTGACATCTTGACATTACTGTATGGGAAAATGAAATTCAAACAGAGAAAGTTTGATTTTATACTTATATTTTACCCAGCAGATGACGCAGAGATCCCTGTGACGTCTCTGAGACAGATAGGTTTCACACCGCCTCTGTTTCTATCACACTCTTTCTCTTTCAATAGCCCTTTAAGTCAAGTGGATCATTACTGCCACTGAGATGGGGTGGAAGACCCCTCTGGCACAGAGGGTTAGAGGAGTTAGAGGCACTCACATGCCCCGGTATCACAGCAACTGGGCCTTTTTTAGAAACACACACAGGCGCTCACAGGGTCAGACGCAAAATCCCCAACACATTACAGCCATTCATCAATGTCAGCAGAGTGAGAGCCTTGCCACTGTGCCTCGTCTACCTGTCATGTAAGATGTTCTCCACAGAAGTGCAGGTGGGGAAATGGCCATGAGGTTTGGAATACAAATTATATGTATGCTTTAGTTAACTTACTAGATCAAACACACCTTGGC